>OY751315.1:26255563-26383063 GCA_963564615.1 Rhorus exstirpatorius
TGAATTCGTATCCTGTATATGTTTAGGGTTGCTAGAACAGCCTTGTGGGTCGAATCATTGAACCTAGCTCCTATTTGGGGCAGTAGCACACAACCCCTATCGGCCCGGCGAACAACCGCCTCGGGGTACCAGGCTTCGAGGCACCGAGCTCTCCCTTCTCTCTCTCTCCATCCCTCTCTCTCTCTCTCTCTCTCTCTCACTCTCTCTCTCTCTCTCTCTCTCTCTCTCTCTCTCTCTCTCTCTCTCTCTCTCTCTCTCTCTCTCTCTCTCTCTCTCTCTCTCTCTCTCTCTCTCTCTCAGCATCATTTTTAATTTTGTAACTTGGCTGTAAAGTTTATAATACGCAAAAAAAAGCGTCAAGCACGCAAAAAAAGTTTAATAATATCGTTTAATTGAGCGCTGTTTTATCGTGAAAGCTCAAGAAATCTAGATTCATCGCAAAGGTCATGATATAAACTCCTTTTTTAAAAATAATAACAATATAATATCGTGATATATCCGCGCTATACGCTCGAATAAGCCGGTCATGGGCGTTGACGTTGACCCTCGAGAAAACGACTATTGCGACACGGATCTTCACACTGAATCAACGAATTCTTTATTTTCGTAGTTCGCTGCTTCTCTCTTCTCCCCTCGCGTTTTCTATTTCTCACATCTCTCTTCTCATACCCCCCCCCCGGTATACTAATCCATTCGCTATATGACAAGGTGAATTATCATTTCGATGAATTGCCCTGCCAGGAGATCTGTAAACCGTCTTGGGAAAGTTTTCTTCGTTTCTTCTTCTTTTTTTTTTTTTTTTTTTTTTTCATAAGCATAGCAAAGAATTTTAGGCCTCTCCCACCCTTTCAAGAATTTTTCTTGTCTTGTTTTTAAATTGCCAATGGTCACGTAAACCACACACCGCGCGAAGCAGACGATCTCGCGCGGTGCAGTGTCTCGGCGCAGCTGGACCTCCCGCGCGGGGAGCTTGCAGATACATGAAAAATAAAAATGTATGTGACGGGAAATTTACGACAGGCGAGAGGATCGGTTTTTGAAAAATCAGAAAAAAAACGAACGAAAAAGACGTCGGGATCGAAAATCCGGACGGTATGGAATATGACAAAGCTATGAATAGAAAGAAAAAGAATATATACACGGTGAGGGGATATTTTTGGAACGGAATTCCGCGTGTGGAAGAAGCCCGAGTACAAGGAAATTATCGTTGTTGTTGTTGTTGTTCGTTTTTTTTCTTTAACATAACGGCGTAATTGTTGAATCGATACGCAAACAAACGGGTTGACACGTAAATCCATAAGACGACGAGAATCTCACCATCCGCAGAGTTTCTTCGTTGCTGATTCAACTGCTCTAGTTTTAGATACGATGTGTATGCATAGGTATACGGAATATTGGGATTGGATGGTATGTACATAACGTTTGTATAGTTCTACATGTGTTGCCTGCCAGAGTTATACTTTATACATATATATATATATGAATATATAAAATACGAAATCGTCGTCGTCGCCATGGCGCTCGGGCCTCTAGGCGAGTAAATAACAACGAATTTTTCGTAGCCGGAAGTTAAACGCTGAATTTTTCATGATCGTTAAATTTTTTTTAAATTCGTGCTTGAGAAAGAAGCAGCGAAAAGTCCAGAGAGCAGCGTCTCATCATCGCGTTTCACACTGTTCTACGTATATAGATATTCGCAAAAATGTTGGCCTCTCCGGATATCTTTATTTTTACGAGCCGTTTCATTTTTTTATTACGCGAATGAACGAGCACATTGGTTATGCAGTAAAAAAAAAAAAATTTCTCCTGAGCTCAATGTTGACATAATGAGCGAATCGAACGAATGGAGAGTCCGAATGGCTGATCAGTCGTTTGTCAACATCCTTGAAATCGGGTTAGGCTCGGATGTGAAGACATCGCACCAGTCGCGGAAATCCTACAGGAGGGCTTTGGATGATCCCAATTACGTACTTTATTCGAGGGTTGTAGTCTATATCCAAGCTTTGGGGAGATCCACAGTCTTTCATGCATGTAAATGACCGAATGGTTGGATGGATTGCTAGGATTCATAAAAAAAAAGTCTCCCCCCGCGCGCCGTATTACATGTTGAAACATTTGTAAGGAGTCCCGCTGTTTGCTAATACAATCGATAGATAGCCAGATAGCCGGAAGAAACATCACTGCGGGAAGTCTTTTTCAAAGTTAACTCCACTGAGGTGCACGATAAACTGCTCAACGCAACGAACAACTCGAGGAATATGACGACCTTAACGCTTCCATAAAATTTTGACTTACGAGTTGATCTGCCACAATTAATCAATTTGTTTTCAAGCAATTCGAATCTTGTTCAACCGGAAAAACGTATCGGCAACTTGTTCAGGCTCGATGACTATCAGTAAGGTTTAATTTAGCGTCGAAAGTACTAGCTTTGGTCCTAATGAAACTTTAAAATGAAACGCAGGCCTAATTCACTGAAATCGAGCTATCTTTAATAATGGTTCAATTTCGACCGACATCCATTGAAGGCAGCTCTGGAAATTTCTTTCTGACCTCTTCTGCAATGACTTCTTGCTCGGATGAAAATTATGACTTCGTTCATTGGGTGATGTTTTCCCTTTTGATGAATAGTTTTACCTAGCTTCGTGTTGGATAGAAATTGACAACTGCGTGTGGGACATCCTTTTTGTAAACCTGCTATAGATAAATATTTACGAATCGTTGACGCACCTTGATCCAATAATTTCTAAAAGGCTCCACACTTTTATGTGCTAACAGGGATACGTGTGTGCGCGTGTATATATGTGTCTTTGTGTATATGTACATGTATGTTGGTCGAGTAGATTAGAGCTTAATCTAAACAACCGCGTTGCCTCTGGTGTGAGAAAACGCCAATATAAATGCCTCGGTGTCCATACCAGCTTTCTCTAACGCAGCTTTGTCGCATTTAAAAGACACACACGCGCTCACACACACGCGCGGACTTCGTGTGTTTTATATATTACGTGTGCTTAGTTTTGCGAACACTATAGATTTTGCCACAAGTCCCGAGAATCCAAGATTCTCGTCGGTGTAAAATTATACTTTGTGACTCTGCGAACGTATATATACAGATTTTATATATAGATGTATCCTACATAGATATATTTTTATATACATCATTTTTGGCACTGATATACATATATATATGTATATATATTTCGATAAAATTGTGAATCCCCCACGGACAAGACCTCGCGAAGATCAGTCTTTGTTCTTCGCGTGGCATTTGCCTCATTATTGAGCAGCCCTCTTGAATACATATGACGTAGTAGCGAGGAGAAGGAGGAGGCAAGAAAAAGATCGGGTGATTTTAGTCTCGATAGTCGCGTGTTTAGTACAGTTTAATTTTATATGTCGTATTCACGCGAGAACGATTTTCGTCGTCGGTTGCACGCGCCTCTCGTGCGCGAGAAAACCCCGGGCTCTGTCGTGCGAGCTTGCGTTTTGGCCTTGAGCCTATTTGTCAATACCGGCAAAGTTTTGCCGGTCAAAATCAGATGAAGATTATTGTTTTTTTATCCCCTTTTTCTTTCATTGTCATCAATATATTATTTCTGACAATTGTTTCCGGGTAATTGAACTTTTTGAATTACGATCGGCTATGGATTTAGATCGAAACCTGACTTTTTTCATTTCGACAATTGCCTCGATAATTGACTTTTTTTAAATGGGAATTTGCGTAAAAGTTTTCGGCTAGATCGAAGATTAAAAGTTTGGGAAGATTTTTTTGTATGGATCACTTTCGATTGGGTCGAAGGTTTTATTGAAAATCGATTTGGGTATAGGGCATATGGATGTATATGTTGCAGTAGAGCAAATGCAGGAATTGGACGAAGCTGATGATTGATCATGAGAGCTGATTCGGTCACGGTCAGTGTGTTCTGTAAATAGAATATAAATTCGTGAGAGAGACCGTACGAGGAACATATGTTAGGTCCAACTGTTATAGGCGCCTACACAAACATCTTTGTACCATTATATGTATATATATATATATATCGTGACTTGATTTTACGTATCACAATATAGGATGGCATTATTGTGATCCTTTTTTACTTTTTTGCAATTTTAAGTCCAGCCTCAAGAGAGGCTGGACTTAAGGAGAGGCAAGTCCACCTTTTACAATCATTTTCATTGAAGGGTTTCAAAGGTGTGATTTTCGTCTATGTCGATATTTTTTTTAAAAGCATCATATTATTCTGGTCCTATTCTTATTTATAAGCCAAATTAACGAAGTTAGGAACAATATTCTTGGAACAAATATTAATATTTGATGGTCGTGAGAAGTTTGCTCGAGTTAAAGCATTTGCCGAGTGAAAATCTCCAGAGATCCGACTATATTGATCCATCAAAATCTATACCTGTCCAAATTATGGCTATATTTCACACCCTTTTTCTCGTCCTTTTGTTGATGCATCAGCACGCATAGGTACATCTATTTTAAGTGCGAAATATTTTGATCGAATGCCAACTGTAACCAATGAAGCATTGGTAATTATGAGTGTGTAAAAATATACGATATGGTTTTATAATTTATTGGAAATCTTGGGGTTGACGTATGAGTGAGGTAATTAATAATTGAAGAATAAATATAGCGAATTAATGTATCTTGGACGCTGCTCTTTGTAAAAAAGCTCTTAATTTTCATCTCATATACGTTTATCAAAGTTGTAGCTGCATAGAAAGATTTAGTAAGATCGGTAATGTGCTTTGATCGAAAAAGTGGGACAACCAATTGATGTTCAATTTCGCTATTAATACTTAAAAAAAAAAACACTAAACGATGATAATTGCTTTTTCCACGTAGTAAATTGTTATTTGCTGTTTATCGCGCGACAGAATCATCGATGGTGTGCGAGCTCTTGCGGCATTAAAATGTCTCCTAATCAGGACTCTGCTGTTGCCTTTCAGTACGGTTAAATTTTATAAATTTAGTTTTAGCGTTCTTTAAACAACTGGTCATAAATTCATAAGCTTTTTCATAATGATTAAGTTTTTTTTTCTCTGTTTTCCCTACTGAAAAATTAAACGATAGCACTTTTGAAGTTTTTAAAAATTGATGAAGTTGTCAAACAATCGCAATCGAAAATAAGAGAAAAAAAAACTATCCTGCTTTATATATATGGCACACCAAGGAACCCTTTGGTCTCTTCCGCTAGAAAAGGGATCAGTGGCCCATCCAATAGATGTACACATATATCAATAAGTATATATATGCATTACATCATTCGATTCGATCTATATGATTAACAAGAACGATACGTAATATTTACAAAGATATTCTCGTATCAGATTATTTTTAATATATAGAAAGAAATTTTAACGACGAGCAAAAGTTCGATCTCAGCGTTGAGTATTCACGTTGAGAATCTCTCATCTTGACACAGCTGACGCCCCCGTACCACTTTTTTCTTGCGCCTCTCTCTCTCTCTCTCTCTCTCTCTCGCGTTTTCCTCTCGCCGAAGGGACTATTATGATTCATAAATATAACATATATTTTTCACTCGTTTTTCGTCGGTGAAATATTGACTCGGAACTAATCGATGAGCTAATTTTAGGGACTCCGAGAGAAGTTAGTAAGCCCTGAGGCATTTGTAAGAGAGCAAAAGAAGTATAACAAAAGTACCCTTGAGACCTTACCAGATGATTCCGACATTAATATTCGAGAACTCATCAATCAATCATGGAATTATACGATAATAACGGGGACAAATATGCTTCGTGAAATACTATAGCTATGTACAGGATACAGAAAAGTCATAAAAACGATACGAAATATCGAGGGATTGGCTGCTTGTGCGCGTGAGGAAGAGCGATATAGTATATCCTGTCTGGTTTCCCAATTTTGTTTCGAAGACACGGTCAATATTTTGGGAGGAAAAAATGAAAACAAAATTTATTCACGAAATATCGAGCGTATTCAAGAAGATCAGGATGCCTTATGTCATTCACTACGAAAACTTGACGGGTCAATGTTGCTTGTTAATGAGGAAAGAAAATGGAATCGAGGCATTAAGATGAAGATAAAAAAATTTAGGAATTCGATGTAAATGTGTGACGCAAAAATTAGCATTCTTCCGACAAACAAAATGAGCTATCAAAAATAAATAATTCTACCGACAATTATTAACAATTCGTTACCAAAAAAAAACATCGTTATAATTCGTTTTCAGTCCTTTAAGAACACCTATTGATTGTAGATCTTCGAACCTCTGACAATCCACAAAAGTTCCCAAAATCAATATTTATTCAATATTCAACCCTCAGCCGACGAGTGCTTGAGAGTATGCTCTAGCTCAATATCTCTGGGTATGCTCAATATTGTCAGGCCTTTGTCTCATCGAACGATAAATTCAAACCCTAAAACGGAACTATATGTATAGGCGGTGATATTCGCGAATCAAGGTAATCGCGATGATTACAGATTATGAAGTGGCTACAAGCCACTTTGATGACGGCGGCGGAGAGGTGCTGCTCCGGTGGATGAAACGTGTGCCGGGAGGGCCGGCAGCAGCAAAGTTACAAAAAAAAAAAAAAAAAAAAAAATAGAAGAAGAACCAAGAGGAATAACACGCAACTATAGGCAAACATCCACCCACCCACCCACCCGCCCACACGCACACACATACACTAACACGTTAGAGCTTCGTACGGAGTTTTGTCGAAAAGCTCCGCCAGCGTAAAACCCCCCCAAAGAGCATCTCTGATGCTGAACGATAGGAGATACGAAGACGAAGCATCGGGTCAAGATCCGGCCGATCGTAATGGAAATGGAACTTTGCCACCGAGCTGCGTGGCATCTTATCTCGCTGCTGTTGCGGCAGCTGCGGCAGCATCCGGTCAAACGTCATCGACAACGACGACGGCGATGTCAACGCCAGGAACAACGACATCGGCAACGACAACGAACCTCGGTACACATGGATTCGGACATCACGAGCAATACGGCTACGAGGGTACGACAATTATGCCACCTGTCACCGCTATCGGTCAAATTACAGGCTGGAGCAAGGAAGTACGTTACGCACCGTTCGGTAATATCGTCAACAATGGCTTGCCACCGCCTCCATTACCACCGCCACCGCCGCCGCCGCCGCCGCCGCCACCGCCTCTTCCTCTTCCTCTTCAGATGCAGCAACGTACTTACTCCCGATCCATGACCTCATTGCCACCAGAGCCTTTTATGATTATGCGATCCAAGGCTCTGAACAGGCGCGTATCGATAAACGTTGGTGGAGTTAAGCACGAGGTATTATGGCGAACCCTCGAGAGATTGCCCCACACGAGGCTCGGTCGTTTGAGGGATTGCAACACCCACGAGGCAATTACGGAATTATGCGACGATTATTCATTAATCGATAACGAATATTTTTTCGATCGTCATCCAAAGTCATTTAGCTCAATATTAAATTTTTATCGTACCGGAAAATTGCATCTCGTCGATGAGATGTGCGTATTGGCGTTTAGCGACGATCTCGAGTATTGGGGCGTCGATGAATTGTATCTCGAGAGCTGTTGTCAGCACAAGTATCATCAGAGAAAGGAGCACGTGCACGAGGAGATGAGGAAGGAAGCTGAGTCGTTGCGGCAAAGAGAGGAGGAGGAATTCGGGGAGGGCAAATGCGCGCAATATCAAAAATGGCTGTGGGACTTGCTCGAAAAACCGACAACGTCCATCGCTGCCAGGGTGAGTCTTTCGTAGATTTTTAGTCTCGTGGTTATTTTTTTTTTTTTTCTTCTATATATTTTTCTCCCCTCCCCCTTTTTTTTATATCGTAATTCTTTATATGAGACCGGATGCGAAAAAGAGAGATATAGAAAGATAGATGAATAGATATAGAGAAGTGTGTGTGTGTGTGTGTGTGTGTGTGTGTGTGTGTGTGTTGTGTGTGTGTGTGTGTGTCTGACAAAAAATAAAAAAATCACGATTTCTGAGCACAATTTTCATCCTAATCATTCTTAAAACTCTGGTACGTATGTATACACACACACACACATATGTATATATATTTATATATAAATATACCGATGTTTATAACAATTTTCTCGTGTATCATCATCGCGGCAATCTCGCTTTTGAGTTTTCGATCGCTCAGGCGATTCGATGCGTGATAATCATTGTTGATGTTATAAATTTCGGTGCATATCGAACATTTTAAAGAGGAAGCTCCAGCGATGCAGTCATGAGAATCGAGAAGTAAATGTTGAAAATACTTTATGTGTGTGTGTGTTTTTTTTTTTTTGCGCAATTTTGATGTGAAATTTATGCAAATGATGCTGAAGAAATTGATGGAAATAAAGATCAAGAATTTTTTGAATTGATGAAATTATGGTCGACGAATCGATAATGAGAAGAATATTATTAGCTGATTAAACAATTTCTTTCGATCGTATTTCGTTAATGATCGCAACCATAATTTGATTCATTTTACAAATAAATGTTTGTCTCATTGTCGTTAATTACATACTGGTTAAAAATACATTAAAACGTGAATAAATATTATGCGCTAATTAATTTAATTGTAATTCAAGATGTCAATTAAAAATCAATTTTATTTTCAATAAAAATTACATAATCTGTTTTAATATTATTCTAAACCGAGATATCAATTAAAAATAAATTTGATTTTAAATAAAAGTTGCGCACGATTAAATTTTATTATAAATCGTTGTGTGTCGATGAATATAAATTTTTTTCTGCCTCAATTTGACATTCCTCGTGGCACGTCCACGGTCAATGACATTGCTCTTCCATCGAAAAATCGCAAATTAAAAAAAAAAAAAAACAATTGTTCGCAACATTTGAAACTCGATCCTCCTGCAATGTATCGCTGAATCTCTTCTTTATTTTACATCGACAATTGGTAGATGGCAAATTTTTTTTTCTTTTTTCCAACTCAAAACATCATTGTCGATCACACTTATACTTGAAAACCACGCAAACCTTGACACTCCGACACGAGACTTGCGCGATTCACAGATTCATCGTCCTATGAAAAATTCCTGATTGCGTAAATTATCGAAGAAGCGCCATTTTTTTTTTTCGTCTGGTTCTTTTCTTTTTAATTCCGGCAAAAAATTGAATTATAATGTCGGCTCGCTTGACGATGTTCGCATATATTGAATCGTGCAATTAATATATGGTTTATGTGTGGAAATGTTGAAAATTTGTCGAGCGACAAATTTGCGAACGAGAACGAGTACAGTCGTGGTCAGTGATAAGAGTACGCGTTGAACGGACATTGCTTAGGAAAGTGGTCCGCTCGAACTCGGCTGTTTCTACTCGAGGACGCGAAGCGATGATCGAGTAGTAACATACCGTATATGGTACGACACACTTGGTGCTCATCGGAGATGGATCCTTTTTTTTCATTTTTAAATGTTTCCTCTTTTTGAACAATGTTCGCGACACTTCTCGCTTCATGTCGACGTTTTTTCTGCTATAACGTGCATCCACATTTATAGGGGTCACATACGTCTCTAAGGCCTTTATTTTACAGTTCTATTGCAACAATAGTGGTGGGTTTGGGATGAAAATGATAAATTCAGTAGAAAGCTTGAATCGTTGCCTACAAAATGCCTCATTGACGTTTTTCAAATGAACATTAGTATAGTCGTAATAGGAGAAGTTGGTAAGTCACTGCGAAAAGCTTGCGCGCATAATTTATCAAGACGGACCTATCCGATAGAGCTGAAATTTTGAGCCACGTGTTAAAAGAATGTGACGAATCAAAATTATGAAACAGTTTTGAATTTCACTGAGAATTGACCAATTGGCAGAGGATTAAATATTTGTTTCTCGATATTTTGATTTAGCGTCGGACCGATATCCTGCGCGCGCAAGCTTTTCGCTATTACAATTGAATTTGAAAAAACAAGTCAATGAGGCATTTTGTAGGCACTGATCGAAGCTTTCTACTGAAAGTATCATTTCCACACCAATCCCACTACTATTGTTGCAATAGACCTCTAAAATAAAGGCATTGAGACGTATGTGCCCTCTTAAGATGATTTAAAGGGTATTTTTTCTTTTTTAAAGGGTATTTTTTTTTCTTTCATCGTTCGTCATCGAAATTCTTATATATTCGTATTGGAAAATTAGCTTGAACTCGGGCTGAAATTTGTACGAAAATTTAATTTAAAAATAAACCTATAAAAAATTCAGATATCCGTCGGTCGAGTCGTTGCCCCGATGCTAGGAAGCGTATCGTGCGGAACGTGATGATCGTATTATTTTTATAGCACCAAATAATCGATGCAGACATTTTTACAGCTCTTTCTAGACAAATATATCGTCATACATTGTCTCTCGAGTTTCATACACTGAACTTCTATGTATATATATATATATATATATATATATATATCTACAAAGCTCGAAACAAAACCGTAAAGTACAATGTACCCTTATCGAGTATATGTACTTCCGTGTTACGGTCGATTCAATATACAACCGCGTGTCTCACGAAGTATAAAAGCCTCGTCGGTACAGTTCCATCGTTTTACAAGTTCATTGACGAGAGAGCTATATATTTCCTCTCCCTTCCCCCTAACGCGATTCCCCTGCACTCGTATATATGCGGGCTTATTTCTTTCATCGCGTTTTGCGTCATCGTCGCGACGCTTCGATTCGCAATACCCTCGTTTCATATGCGCACATACACACCTGCCTGCGAGGGACAGATTAATGGAACAAAAGAAAAGCCAAACTTGAAACTTTCAGCAAACTGGAACTCTTCAAAGTTCCTCGAACTCCGGTGACTTTACTTATTTTTCTTTCTCTTATACCCTTTCGCTTTCGAGCCTCGTAAGCCGCAAATTTGTCGTTTACTGATGTTGAAAAAAAAGCATTTTTGTCTCTAAGCTTTAGCGTCTCGTGATTCTTGCTGGAAATTGTTTTAAAAAAAAGTATCGCCTATTGAGCAAATTTTGGTGAAATTTCGTCTCATAGTTCATACAAGCCGTATTTTTGTTGAGAAAGCTTCAATGGTACAGTCTAATCCTGAGCGGAGGATTAATCAAAGGATACGAAAAACGAGAAAAAAAATTTAATTATTCGTCCTGTTGCATGCATATTCGAAGGTAAAGTCTCTTTTTTTCACGAAATTTAGGATTATAAATATTAACGTTGTGTGTATCGTTTCGTGATATTTTTCAAAAAAATAACTTCTCTCAATATATCTTTATTTTTATTGATGTATGTATTTTGAATTAAATCTTGCCTAAAAATATTCAGGATAACATTCCAATTATAATATTCACGTGCTTTACAAAAATTGGACAAAATGAAATACCTTCGTGGATCCAAGAAAGTTGAATTGTCCAAATTAAACATTATAATATTAATTTCTGCATGAAATCTTTCTCGAGTCCAAATACATTCATCGGCATTTCATTTTTATTTTTGGAGGCTCGTCCAAGCAATTATTCAAAAATTACCACGTGGTCGACCGTACCATTAATGCCTCCTTAACACAGTACTTGAGTCTCATTATTTTTAATTATTATTATTATTTTTTTTTTGTAGAATTGTAACGCAAATAATTTCACGCAAAAAAAAAATGTCTCAGCACTTTTCGTCAACAAAACACATGTACACGAAAAAAAAAAAAAAACAAACAAAATTGTCGTAAAGCATATCGTACACACGTATGTATGATTGTCAAATTATCATGTATGTTGGAGCTCTGAAAAAAATTATTTAATGCTGACGTTTGTACAGGGATGAAATATATATATATATGGAAACAAAAAAAAAATATATATATATATAAATTGTGCTTGGCTCAGAGCATTGGTAGGTTCATTTTTCCATGTATCTTTGTGCTCATACACGTACACAGCAATTTTTCGTCCCAATATATACCTGATTAATCGAAAAAAAAAAATTTCCCTCGCCGTTTGAAAATCATAAAAAATCGAATTAAAATTTTAAAAAATTATTCATCGTTTCCATGGGCGTAACGAAGATTCGAGCTGTGTCCGTGTACGCTAAATTTTTTTCGTAAAACGTATGTCGCCGTTTTGTAATATATATTTTATTTCTAGGTGGTGTAACCTACCTCGATTACTATCTGTGTACATGTATAATCCGAGCTTTTCTAGTTTCGCGTAACCGCTATTTACCGAGAACAAAAAAAATAAAAAAATAAAACAAAAAATCAACGAAAGACAAGAAAAAAAAAACGAACAAAAGCAAATGTGAGAAAAAAAGAAAATACGAAATGTTTACGTGAATTATCACTGTAATTGATCACGATGATGATGGGAGGGTTTACACGCGATTACCAGGTATCACGTAGGTCCTTTCTCGACACCGCTCCATGCAGAAAGCAACCGAACGTATTTTCTTGATTATCGAATCAAAAAAAATTAATCAAAGTATCCATTGACATGATTTTTTTTTAAATTCTTAAATAAAAAAAAAAACTCTTAGAATCGTTACGAGAGCTTGTCCCATATGGAAAGGCAAATTTTTTTCAAGCACTTGAGAGCTTTTTATCCGTTTGTTCGTTGTCGAATTCTCGGCGAATTATAAATATATGGATCAAGATAAGCGCGTCGGTGACTATCTTATTGTGCGGAACGGGGCCTTGAGAGGACATTAGGGGTGTGTGTGACTGTGTGCGATCTCGATAAATTTCCGCAAAAAAAAAAAAACAGAGTCGGGCTAATTTTTTTCTGTTTTTTTTTTCGAAATACTCGACACTGTTCGGGAATTTCGCGCGAAAGGGCTGCAAGCTCTTGAACCCTTCTTTTAACCCTTCGTGCCACTTTAATTTATACGCTGACGTGGCTTTGGCACGAAAATTTTGGCTTTCCTCGCTGAGATTATTGATTTCGCGAATGATACGAGAAAAAAAAAAAATACGTATATCAACGAAGAGTCGAATACAAAGGATTGTCAATGTGGACTTTCCGCTAAAGTTCACTCGGGTCATATATACGTCTCGTCTCGAGAGTAGTTTTGATGTGCCTTTATGTACACACTTCGGTATGTACTCTCGGACTCGAGAACACTTTTCAACTGGCTGGTTCCCTTCTCTTATTTCTTTTTTTTCCCCCCCGTCCCTTTCTGCGCTCTTAGACATTCAAGTCGTGTCAAGATTCTTTGAAGTATACCGTTCAACTCGCGGAGATTACATACATACACATATATATATATATATATATATATATACATTATATATGTATGTCGATAGAGCGGATTGAAATTAACGTTTCTACATGGATGTTACGTCTCGCGGCGTGTTTATCCTGATGGACATAGAGCCACAAACACGCGAGTTTAATATTTTACTCCGTCTAATCGCGCGATTTTTTTCTTCCCCAAAACTTCGGGAGATCAAACGATTTTAGTTGTTTTTTTTTTATTCCCCCGTTCTCTATGCCGATTGTAAATTGTCCAGTTGCCTCGAAAAGAGGGGAAAAAAAAAAATCTCCAAAAGCCAAAGGTTTCACGGATAGACAACGTCGTCGCTGACGTTGGATTTCACGAGAAAATGAGAATTAAAAAAACGGGGCTAACGAATGAGTATGAATGTTGAGACTGATTGCGTTTGATGGAAATTTTTTCTAATTAAACGTTTATCATGAACTCCGGGCAAGAGTTGTTTCGTTCCCTCCAAGATTATTCATCAATGAAGGAACTCCCCCGACATTTCCCCCCCCCCCCTTATGAACAATGATCGGTAGTAAAACTAATTACGGCTAATCGAGAAAAAAAACGTGTCACATTTATTTTTCGATGAAACAATTCTGTTTTTTTTGTTTGTCACATACGGATGGTTCTTTGCTCGTGATTGTTGTATTATAATTGTTATTTTTTCGCTTTTCGGTATACCCGATGTAATGACCGGGAAAAAAAATCGTTGTGTCCAATACCCCTGCCCCGCCCCTCGGTAAGCCGTTCGTATTTTTCGTAACTTGATATCGCTAACGCAAATTACAATGTCTCGATATGCTTTCAATATATTGTTACTATTAAATAGATATATTTGGTATGATTTTTTTTTTGTTTTTTCTTCCTTTCGGGGCGCAATGGGGTTGTATGAATAATTTTGGTCCAGCTGTGTATTGCTTTTAACGCTTACATGGTAGAAATCACGCACTCTTTTATTCGCAGCAGTTTCTTATAATGTATAAAAATTACAACTGTACACGATCCCCTCCCCCCTATGGAAAAAAAATATATATGCATAGGCGAGAATACAGTTTATTCATATATTTTTTTTATTCCCCGGGGTCAAAGGATCGTGCGTCGCGGGATGAAATATTATTTTCAATGTTTTTTTTTTAAATATTCGACTCTCTTTAAATTACTTGGATGTTTTGTTTTTTTTTTTCTTCATTCGGCAAATTGCTCGTTTGATGAAAATAATGTAAAAAAAAAAATGATGATGATGTGAATACCGTGAGGCGTTAAGGTGATATACGAGAACGCGAAGCTCTTGGAAGCATCCGGATTTCAGATGTTTACCCGGGATTCGTGAGGATGAGGAGAGTGGTCGTAGGCAAAAATACTACGTTCTCGATACGACAGTAACGTAACGATTTGTAAATCTTTTTTTTTTAATCAAAACTTTCGAGTCCAAATATAGTTGAAAAAAAAAAAAGAAGTAAGGAAGAGTAACGCGATTACGCGACGAACGAGCTGGTGCTCCTTGTCGCGTGATCCCGTCTCAAATATGAAAAAGAAAAAAGAAAACAGAAAAAGTATTGCGAAAAATTTTATTCCAAAAGAAGAGAGAATAATATTATTTATATTCAGTGGAAGACCGCTGTAGGTGATCCAACCACACGAACGTCTTCGAGCACAATTTATTTATATTTACGAGAATATAATAAAGACAAATCGTATCCCGTTTGAGACAGCAGCTTTGAAATGAAAAACAAAAAAATATATATATATATATATAACAGAGTAAATGTTAGTCACGAAATTCAAAGAGTCAGTTATACCGTAACTTTTGCAGCGAGCGAGACAATTTTTATCTTTTTATTGCGAAAAATTCGTAATTCATCGCCGCGTAAAAATGGAAATTCGGATAAATGGAAATAAAGAATTAAAGAAAAGAAAAATGGAAAAAGTAAAGAAAAGAAAATTGTTCATTGCCCATGAATTACGTAAATTTGCAGGTGATAGCTGTGATATCGATACTCTTTATTGTGCTATCGACGATTGCACTTACTCTCAACACCATTCCTAGTATGCAAGTGAACGATGAAAAGGGAAACTTTCAAGATAATCCGCAGCTCGCTATGGTGGAGGCGGTTTGCATCACTTGGTTTACCCTCGAATACGTGCTTAGATTCAGCGCGTCACCGGACAAATGGAAATTCTTCAAGGGCGGTCTAAACGTAATTGATCTACTTGCGATATTGCCATATTTCGTCTCTCTATTTCTCGTCGAGACGAATAAAAATGCTACCGATCAGTTTCAAGATGTTAGACGGGTCGTACAGATATTTCGTATAATGCGTATATTGAGAATATTGAAACTCGCACGTCACTCGACCGGTCTGCAGAGTCTCGGTTTTACATTGCGCAATTCGTACAAAGAGCTCGGTCTTCTTATGTTATTTCTCGCAATGGGCGTACTGATATTCTCGAGTCTCGCTTACTTCGCGGAGAAGGAAGAACCCGGGACCAAATTTATAAGCATTCCGGAGACGTTTTGGTGGGCAGGAATCACCATGACGACCGTAGGTTACGGAGACATTTATCCTACGACTCCTCTTGGCAAAGTTATCGGGAGTGTGTGTTGTATATGTGGTGTCCTGGTAATTGCGTTGCCCATTCCCATTATCGTCAATAACTTCGCCGAGTTCTACAAAAATCAGATGAGACGCGAAAAGGCCCTTAAACGACGCGAGGCTCTCGAGAGAGCTAAACGCGAGGGAAGCATTGTATCGTTCCATCATATCAATCTAAGGGACGCTTTCGCCAAGAGCATGGATCTCATCGACGTGATCGTCGATACGGGTAAGACCTTGATTGATATCATTTCATCCCGTATCGTTTAATCGAGTTTTGCATCATCGTCGCTCGCATCTCATCGCATATATTCCCATATATTTTCGCGTTCAAGGGCAGCGGGGGCACATACGTCTCTGAGGCCTTTATTTTAGAGGTCTATTGCAACAATAGCGGTATAGGGTTGGGTTATGATATTTTCAGTAGAAAGCTAGGATCATTGCTCACAAAATGCCTCATTTACGTTTTTCAAATAAACATTTAGTATAGTCGTGATAGGGGAAATTGATAAGTCACTGCGAAAAGCTTTGCGCGCAAGATTTCTCAAGTCAGCGACTTGTCCGATTGAGCTGAAATTTTGAACCGAACTTTGAAAGAATGGAATCAAAATGATGAACCATTTTTGAATTTCACTGACCAACTGGCAGAGGATTAAACATTTGTTTCTTGATATTTTGATTTTTATTGGTGCACAATGTACGATATCTTAAAAATCAATCAATATGGATCAAGCTTCCGGTTTGTCATTTCAAAGTGGCTGATTTGAGCAATTTTTGTGCAAAATTCAATCCAGATCGGTCCAACGATTCTGGAGATATCCTGCTCGTAATCTTTTCGCAGTCACTTGCCAACTTCCCTATCACAGCTATATACTGTCTTTATTTGAAAAATGTCAATGAGGCATTTTGCATAGGCAATGATCCAAGCTTTCTACTGAAAGTAACATTTCCACCCCAACCCCAACCACTATTGTTGGAACGGACCTCTAAAATAAAGGCCTCAGAGACGTATGTACCCTCTCAATTCGTATATTCTCGAGGGTTGCGAAGAAGATAAAACGAAAAATCAAGTAGCACGAGTCAATCGATGCGACGTAATTTTTCTTCGTATTGTTTCGACTCTCGGTGGCATTTCATCGTTTTTTTTTTTACAGCTTCAGCAGATTGTCAGCTAGTTTATATGAAAAAAAAAATAACGAAAAAATACTCTTTGGGGTTGTATTAATGATTCGAAAAATTATGAAACTGAAGACACAAAAAATAAATGGTCAAAAATTTCGTTTT
Organism: Rhorus exstirpatorius; assembly: GCA_963564615.1. NCBI lineage: Eukaryota > Metazoa > Arthropoda > Insecta > Hymenoptera > Ichneumonidae > Rhorus > Rhorus exstirpatorius. The sequence continues at coordinate 26,272,643 of OY751315.1, forward strand.
TGTGACTTTAGGATACTTTAAGATACATTGAGAGAGAGAGAGAGACTTGAATAATTTTTTTTTGCTTCCTCACGGAGGAAGCAAAAAAAAAATTAAAGATCTGTAACCGCTCCAATATATGCACAAATTTTAAGATATCGGACTCATATTTCCGGCATAAAAATAATATTTTAAAGGATTATTGGCATCAAGTTTTCCCAAATTCAGTAAAAAAAAACATTCAGGTTTTTTTAAATAAAAAAAAATTCAAATTTTATTGAAAAATTTGAGTTAAAAAAATTAAAATCGAACGCGGGTAAAAAAAGCGTGCAGATTAGATATTCGCGCATTGCCTTCTCATCATTTTATCTCGCTCAAAAAGCTTCCTCCGCGAGGAGGCCAAAATTGAAGAATCATACTTGCCAATAGAGGAAGCTTCGCGAGCAAGATAAAACAATGAAGAGGCAATATGCAAATTTCTACACCCTTTTTTTTCTATTTCTAAATCTATCTGTATTTTTTTTTTTCTTTTTTTTCATCATTCACGAAATTTTCAGCTTTTGCACGAAAAATAATACCAATGCAGTTCGCTTTTCTTTCCAAAAAGATTTTTGAAAAATTCTTTTTTTTTAAATGTTGCCATATCTGCTCGATCTATTCAAACGTATCTTGACTATATCAAGAAAAATCTCAATGATATGTGATATATTTTTCATGGATAATCGATATATTTTTTTACAATTATCATTGTTTTTTTTTTTTTTTACAAAGCTCATTTGTCTAATCGAACATCATTTTATCTCGTTTCGTCGCATAATTCACGACGCTCTAACTCGTGTCATCCTCACAATCGCTTCATCTTTTTTCTCGTTCATCGATAAACATGGTTGTTCGTTATCATCACGAAAGCCTTCTCGTAACTCACTACACACACACACACACACACACACACACACACACACACACACACACACACACACACACACACACACACACACACAAACACATAAATATAGTAAAAATATAGTTCGAGCCTCTGTTGGTCAGACGATGAAACTCCAATTACATAATATCGACGATCCCATTATTTCAGGCACTCTTTGCAAATCTATATACATCTAAAAATTGTCTTTCGTCCATCTCCTGATCTATAATTATACGATTCATCGATCCGGTACAATTTTCCACTCGGTGGACGTAATTTAACTCTACTTTTTTTTTCTTTCTATCGTTCACCTTACGATTCGCCAATTTTCCCTTCGTCATTCGATCGAATGCCAATTCTTTTTTTTTTTTTTTTACAATTAACAGCCTCGCGACAATTGAACGTCGATGTCATCTGCATACGCATATAAAATCGTAGAAAGCCCTGAATTTTGAAAATTTATACCAGGAATCGTGAGCTTTGAGATACACGATAACTTATTTTAGCTCTCTGGGCTTGATCGTTTGTACATAAATATTAATTAATCAATTTCTTTTTTTTTTTTCATAAGAATTTTGACAAAATGACGATCGTGATATGCTCGTGAAAATGTTAATGGCCAACGAAAAAAAAAAAGTTCGTCCAGGGCTCCTCGATTATCGTGATTCTTCGCTTGAATATCGGAATCTTTCATTTTCTTTTTTTCTTTCTTTTCGTTCTTTCTTTCTTCGCAATTTAATTCGTAGGTCACAACATGTCCGGAGTCGATGGCAATAGTACCGAGGGAGAATCTGCATGTGGCAGGGGACCCGCTCAAACGGGACCCGGTTGTTATCGTAATTATGAACATTACAGTCTTTCACGACATCGTAGAAGTGCCTCGTCGTCATTTCCGGCAATACCGAACGACATGCCGGCCACCCCGGACAGCCCGAATCGCCGTCTTCTCGATTTTGCTCAGACAATACCGGGCAGTCAGAATGACGATTATTTTAATGACGAGCTACCGGCGCAACACTCCAATCAAGGAAACACGACGCCCAGCGTAAGTCTTTCGATGAAAACAAAAAAAAAAAATCTTTCATAATTTTTTTTTTTTTAATAAGATTAGCTCGTTTGTATTTTGTTGTTTATTTTCAATAATTTTTTCACGATCTCATTAAATCTTTGTCGCATCACACGCTCGAGTACCTGATGGATTGTACGCTCAAATGTTTTTCAAAAAAGATGTTTTTTTGCGATTTTTTTTTTTTCCTTTGCAAATATGATTTTGGAGCTTGAAAAAAATTTAATGCCGTGATACAACCGAGCTCGAAAGTTGTAACACTTTTTTTTTGTAAACAAAGAGAAATTCGAAAATCTTAAAATTCGAAAAATATAAATTCTAAAAATAGAGAAAAAAAAACGTTAATAAAACGTAGACACAAATTACGAAAGATATGATAATATTTGGATACCCGCATGATGAATTTTGTCATTCGGTACAATTTAATTGACACGATTACAGCTCGTTCAGTTTAAAAAAAAAAGAAAAATTTTAGTAGCGTAAAGCAAATAGATAGCGACAACGTCTCGAATTTATGGTATCCTTGTGTTCGATCTACCAAGCTCGTGATCTTGGTGATAAATGCATTTTTTTTTCATTAAAACAATTATTCGTACAAGCATTAAAGAGCAATTTTTAATTTTTGATTTTTTTTTAACAATTTATTTTATTTTTCCGTCAGATCTCTCGATTGACATAATATTCTCGTTGAAATTGGCTTCGTATTAATTTTTTTTTCAAGTTTATTGAAAAAATTTAATAATGAAAATAAAAATTATACAGTTTTTACGAAATATATATATACATATATATATATATATCGCGTCGACTGGAAATTTGGAGTGGAAAAAAGAAATAAATAAAAAAAAACATGACTAAAAGTCATGATCGTGATGTTCTCGCTTTGTAATTTTTTGTTTTTTTTATTTGCTAAATCATTTTAAACGTGATCATTTCGTTGTATTTTTTTTCGAAATTTGTTCGGTCCTACTGCAGTGCTTTACGTGTAGTTTCATGTATTTTTTTCCATTTTTTGATGTTTTTTTTTTTAATTAGCTTGCGCATAGATTTTTAATATAAATATGTATGTTTTATACGAGTAGTCTGGAAATTTGAGGAGCCCGAAAGACGAATCACTGTCAAAGTTCTACAGTATCGCTGTAAATGTATTTTAATAATGTCTTTGTATTTTTTTTTTTTTTTTCTTTCCTCTATCTTACCATCAGACTCGTAAATATATTTTTCTTCCGATTGAGGGAAAAATTACTAGCAGCAGATAACACGCCAAACAATTTTTATATGTTTTATTATAAATTTCGTATGTGTACAATACAGAGATGCGAGACAAACGGAAAAAAATTATTTAGAAAAAAATTTGAGTGTTGTTCGTTTTCCAAAAACGAATGTGACAAAATTTTTTTTTTTTTTTTCCTCGGTTGTACGATCGAAGGAAATTCTTCTTTCTCTTTCTACATATCTGTACTCTCGTTGGAATATATTATAACAATTTGCGATGTTTTGACCGGAGAAAAAAAAATTAATATCTGAAAATAAAAAGACAATGAAATTAGATAATTTTTTGTCAATGGTATGATAGTTCAGGTTCGTACTCGTTAGGTTGGTTAAAAACAAAAAGCTTTTCCTAACATTATGACCAAGGAAAAATAATTGGAAATTTTGAAAAAATAATAAAACAAAATAAAGCCATTCGCACTCGTTTTCCAACATTTATATTTGACAATTTTAGTACTGACCAGTGAAATGGAAAGTTTTTGGTTTTAAAAAAATTTCAACTAAATATCGTCGCAAAATTCCTCAGACTTTACTCGAGCTTACTACTTTCGTAAGGAATAAACAAGAGAATAGTAGGAATGTCAAAAAAAAAAAAAAACAAAGAACAAAAGCTTCAAAATCGAGATTGCCATAATTGAAACGTTGATTGTCATTTGGTACAAAAAAAACGTGCAAATGCTCTACTCGATGTAAAAAATAAATAAAAATTTGGGGTTTTTTTTTTCAAAAACATCGAAAAGTTTAGGGATATCTGATTTTAGAAATTCTCAAATTTCGATATTTCGATGTTCCTGATCTTTTTCAATTTTCGATATTTCCTGATAAATCATTGGATCAGGTATCTCCATCCGGATAGTATGTGAATTTACCGTACTAAGAGAGAGAGAGAGAGAGAGAGAGATTTATCGCTACTTCGATTGTTGAACTTCGTAGCATAAAAGCACTAGAGCATCCTCGTTCCTCGTCTCGTTTATAAATAAACGTTAGTGCTAGACCACGATTTATCGTAGTTTACCATTTTCAAATTTACGAGTCAGCTTTTGTTGCAAAAATCATCAAGTTTCATTGGACTGTGATCGTTAATCATTATCTAGTATAGCTTCGACTTTATCGCACTTTAATCACATTTCCAATACAAGATTTCGATTTTCATTAAAATGTCTTGAAAAAAAAAAAAATCTTCCTCAAACGAAGCCTCTTCGTCTCTTGTTCCTCAAAATTCTTCATCTTGTTCTCAAATACGAACCAGAGTTAGTACTTTGAAAAAAAAAAACTTCTTCGTTCATTTTCCTATAATTGATTAATTGTTCAAAGTACAAAGATTTTTTTTTTCTTCAAGTTCTCTTATTCCGGTGTTGAGTACTACGAGACTATTTACAAAGCGCACTTATTTCGGATTATGATTAATCGTTTTTCAGTCGATTTAGAGTATCTCAAAGAGAGTAAGAGAGAAAGAAAGATAAATTTATGCAGTAATTAATCGACTCGACGTGTCCCAAAAGTTTACTAAAACTCTCAAGAGCTTACTATAACAAGAGGATGGACGTACGAAAAGCCCGAATTACGTATATACGGTATTTTATTCCATCTAACAACATAGGAAGATTTAAAAAAAAATTTCAATAAAAAAAAAATAAGAAATTTATTAAATTTTTCGCTCGGGTATGAAGATCCTCAAATTTCACGAATCTCGATTTGCTCTTGGCGCTTTTATTAGTACTACGATATATACATAGATATATATATATATAAAAATATATGAAGTATATTTAGTCAAAACGAAGCAAAATTTGAGCTTTCATATTACAAAAGATTTTTGTCACTGTTTTTCAGACAATGCTGCCTGATTTTCGCAATGTACAGACGTGAAGACGTTTTTGGACTAAACGTTTATAACGATGGGATTATCGAAGAGCGCAAAGTGTTTGTTTTCATTTTCGAGACAAGCTTTGCGAAGGAAATTTACGTAAAGAAATATTTATATATATATATAAAGAGAGAGAGAGAGAGAGAGAGAAAGGAGAAATAGAGAGAAAGAGAAATTAAAAGGGAGGAAAAATTATTACTGTCGGTGAGAGAAAAAAAAAGTTCAAGTAAATGACATGACATTCCTTAAATAAACGCACGCCAAATATTAATATTAACGTATATACGAAAGCCCAGCATAGAGAAGAACAATAATGAAAAAAAAAAGAGAAAAAAAATAACAGCAACAGAAACTGAACAAGTTCAGACTAATTTGTAAAACACGTTCAATAAATAATTCTTTTTTTCCATTTCACGATGTTTGTTTATTTTATTTTCTTTCACTGTGTTCGATAATCCTTTACATTTATTTTCCATAGATATTTATTTAAAAATTAGTAAATATTTTTTTAAAAAATATTTTAGACAGGCAATGATGGAGAAAGATAAATAATTTTTTGCATGAAAATTGCCCGATTCGCTGCAATTGCCTGGAATTTGAATTTTCATTTTCATTTTTCCATTAAAGCAAAAAATTCGTCATGATCTTTCACATTTTTTATTCGATTCGTTCGAGTTTAAAAAAAAAATGATTCCTCCTCAATTCTACCGATGAAAATATTTTAGGATTTTTTTAATTTAAAAAATTTCAGCCACTCGTTTATGATTTGCTACTTTTTGTGTGTTGACGAATAAATGAAAAATTTTGAAATTTATCGAAAATATTATTCATTGTAATTATGAAGAATTGTGTGAAATTAAAATTTGACATGAATTGAAGATTTTTCAATTGAAGATACCAAATGAATATTCAATTCCCAGACACTTGCGACAGTACGAGCGATATCGGTGTACATTTTTCTAAATGATTTATCGTTGTCTACGGTAGCTGTGCATCCCTGTAATCGAGGAATCTTTTTTTTGTTTTTTTTTTACTTATTTATGTTTTTTTTTTTTTTTTTTTTTTTTTTTTCAAATTCTCTGCTCGCTGGACACGTATGGTAGGAGGGTTGAGAGAAACGACTGATTTTTTCTTTTATTGGCTATCGAGAGGCTTGTCATCTGAGGATTTTGTTCTCTCCTAAATAAACATTTTGGAGTACAAAGATGCTAATGACTTTAGGACTCCCTCATCGACGAAAATTATTTTTAATATCGAGGCAATTTTTGTATAATTTAATATTCTTCGAATCTTAAAAAAAAAAATTGAGCATCAATGAGGCAGTATTAAATATTATTGCACGGGGAATATTATCACTTGATGAAGCTCATTAATTTGTTTTGATGAGCAAAAAATATTTTACAATTATTTTACGAGCATTCGAATGGCCAAAAAAATTGAAAAAAAAAAAATTAGTTTTTTTTCTTTAATCTCCCCTACAATGTGGCCGGTAAACTCTCAAACATGATCGATTGGGTAAGTAAGAGAAACCTAATTTGGCATCTTCTTTCGGTAATTAATAAAGAAATATCGATATACATTTTTTTTTTCGATCTCATCGTCCTAATTTTCAAATTTATCATGAATTTTTCAAAAGGCTGTACCTGCTGCTGGTAAAAATATGTCTCATATCATTTGTTTTCTTTTTTTAATGAAAAAAAAAAATTATAATTCTCTTTCAGGCTCCCTGACAATTAATTTATCGTAAATGCGTTAATCGATTTGTCGTATTCTTAATTCTTGAACGCTTCTAGCATCGTTTGGTACGATAAAATCTCGATCGGAGCATTTAAACCATTTTTCTTTCTTCCTGTAAAAATGATCGATCGATCGTGATAAAAAAAAAACAAAAATATATATATATATATATTATGCTTGGTCGATTAAAAATGGCACGAAAAATGGTTCAACTGCTCCGAAGAGTATTGTGAACTATTGATGAATTAAAAAAAAAAAAAAATTAAGAAGGAAGAAAAAAAAATTGCCCCAGAATATGAGATGATGTGTAACATTATAGGATGAAGAGAAAAAAGATGGCAGAAAATTCGAGAAAATCGATGATTTTCCTAGTGAATTCGAGTGTTGCTTTTGTACCACGAAGGTATTTACAAATCACTAACATTATATCTTGAACTCGGCAATGTATAAATCGCGTGTTCACGTAACGAGTTTTTTTTTTTTTTTTTTTTGGCAGCGTTCCAACGTTTCACGTACTTTGCTTGTCCTACAAAAATTCTTCTTCTTATCGAATAACCAGACTGGAGAATCTTGAACTCGAAAAAATAACTTGTCAAAACTTTAAATTGTTTTCGCATTTTTCATAAAGTTCGCGTGATTTATACATCGCTGTGCAAGGCGAGCACAATTCATTCATTGAATAACTCCATATATGTGTATATTTTTATATCACCCAGCACTAATAATAAGTCGTAGAATTTTTTTTCTCGTTCAATCGATGATACTTATTACCGTAGAGTACTGTCTATAGACAAAACCACCTGGTTGTGAATTTTTTTTTCCTTCAAGTGTGCTACATAGTGAGACGAGAAAATTTAACCACGCCAATTTTCAAGTTTTATTGAAAATTGATCTGACAATGACGAAAATGTTTGTTTTTTTTTTTCAATTTTTACACAGGAAATTCTAATATCATAACTCAAAGTCATTTTTTTTAAATTCAGACTCTCTCGTGGTATAGAAATATATATAAATTTAAATTTATAATAATAAAATGAAAATTCTGAAATTTATTGAAAAAAAAAAAAAACGTTTTTTTTCTCATTGAAGTTTAGTGTGCAAATTTGAACGAAATTGAACTCGAAGAAAACTTTCAAAGGATTAAAAAAAAAAATTAGTGTGGCCTTTTTTTTATACGTTAGACTAGAAAAAAATGTTGTGTGTCACAGCCAGGTCAATTTAACTTTTCATTTTGAACTTTTGTTTTTCATTTTCATCCGATAAAAGTGTCAATTTGGACATGAAAAAAACATCTCGTGGAAAGTCGATCCCTGGAAATTGAGTCTAAGAGCTGCCTCACTATTCACTATTTACTATCATTACAGACATCTGTTAGACTCGATTGTCAGTGTCCACCTTTCGCGAATTATTTTTTTCTTTTAATATAAAAAATATAATTCCGGATGGATGAGCATAGAAAACAAAAAAAAATAGAATATTCTGGTATAGATACAATTGGGGAATGGGTTTTTTTTTCGAATGACGATCTATGCAAAATATTTAATCATCAAACAACAATGAATAATAATTTCGAATATTTACAACGATATTGATATATATTTTCTTTTATTTTTTCTTCGAACCATCATTCACAATCATTTTATCACAAAATAATGATAAACAATCGTTTTGCAAACGTGACAATTTTAAATCTTTCAAAATAATTGATAATCATCTCGTATAATCGTATTTTAACGACGAATTTATTATTATTATTTATTTTTCATGGCAATTTTTTTTTTCGGAAAATTATCCCGACTGATTTTTCATTCGAACGTTGCCCATTTCCCTCTCTGTGGATGAAATAAAAATTCCATTTAGAATTAATCAATTACAATATATATCGTCACTTTTTTTTCACGGACAGTTATGTAAAGTGTGAGAAGCTTTATCAGCTTTTCGATTTTCGTCGTATCTGACGTAAAACAATTTCGTTGTTGGTTTTTTTTCTTCTTCTTATATTAAATCCTTTAATTTTACAATAAAAAAGTGTGCCTAAAAAGTTTAACGTTGCCACGGGTAAGTGTTCGTATATACATTTATCACTATCACGATTAATCTCGCGAGAGACTTTTCAATGAGTCGTGTGTATCGTTTAAAAAAAAAATGAATTCTGAGTTCTGCAGTGTGCTCAATGATGGATTTCAATTCCATATCCAACCAATTATATGTACTATATAATACGAGGAAGATCGCGCAGGTAACGGGGCTTTAACTTTTTTTTTCTATTTACGAAATGCTACATCGAGAAAAAAAAATTATAATAAATTGCACCGAATCACTGATATTTTTTTCGCAACGTCTGCTATTATAGACTCACTCTGATGTACAAAAAAAAAAAAACAAGAAAACACTTAAAATTGACAGCTTTGAATCTTACACAGAAGTCGTAGCTCACAGAAAAAAAATAGAAAAAAATTAGTTTGCGATATACACGGTAAAAAAAAAAAGCGTTTAATAAAAAATGTTTCTGAAAGTCTCTCGAAGTAAAAATAAATGAAAACAGAAAAAAAAAATTCCAGAAAGAATCCAAAATTTTATACACATTCATTCGATAAAATTTATTGAAATTCCGCCAATTCATTATTTTTTAAAATATAAAAATTTTAAACTAAAAATAAATTTTTTTTTTAAATAAGACAAGCACGACTGTCGAATTGGAAGTATAAATGAAATTTTTTTTTTTCAAAATCTGGTAGTTTAGGAAAAAATATTTAGTACTACGTATTTTTTATTTTTTCATTTGAATCAAAATTGCCGTTTGAAAAATAATTTAAAAATTTAGCATTATGACGTCACACATGTTGCGCTATATCCATATATATCAAAATCCGTGAAATTAAATTGCCTATAACAGGTGTATCTGTCATTTTTTAAGAAAAATAAAAAATACGTCCTCATTATTTTTACTTACTCTACATTATGCGCCCCAATTATTGAAAAAAAAAATTTCATTCGTACTCCTAATTGACGGAAAAATTTCGCAAAATTTGTCGCATTTCATTCACATAACGCAAATTTGTCGATTAAATGAAATAAATTTTTTTTACTGTGTATAGTTTGTAGTAAAAAATATATTCTTCGCGTCACGTATTTGTTGTTTTTTCTTTTCTCTTTTTTTTTTTTTTTTTTCTCTTTCAAGCATCCCCCGACGCGTTGCAGCAATGAAAAATAAAAATAAAAAGTAAAGATGAAATATAAAAAGTAAAGTAAAAATCTCTCGATTCTTCGGGATTTTGATCGTTTTCGTGTCTTTTCAGGAGTACAAAGATTATCGGGACGCTGAAAATATAATGCCATTGGCAACGAGCGATTTTCGTAATCCCGTTTGTCATGAATTAAGAACGATGCGCGAGTGCAGCGTCGAGACGAGCGGATACGGCGATTATCATCATGAAATTTATCAAAATGATATTTATCAAACGGATATTTATCAACCGGATATTTATCAGCCGGATATTTATCAAACGGATATATATCAAACGGATATTTATAAAAAATCGCCGATAAAAGCGATCGAATCGACGGTCGTTTATACGAAAACGTATGCCGATCGCGGTAGCGTCGATAGTTCCGAAACTTATGCAAGTTGTCAGACAAATCCGTTTCACTCGCAGGCCGATCTTATGGACGAGGCCGACAGTAATAATCTTTATATAAATCCGCTTGGCGGTACCGACAAGTGCGGCAAGATGAGAGTTAAAAAATCATCGTCGAGCGAACACGTCGCGAGAAATATGATTGACGTTTCACCGAGCACGGAATCATTGAAGGGACTTGAATTCACGCAACAGCCCGGCGACAGTAGCAAAGTCAGCCTCATCGAGACTCTACCGAAGCACAAGAAAATTCGTATGCAAAAGGTGAGAGTGTTTGAAGAATTTTTTTCATTTTTTTTTTCTCTTATTATACGTAATTTTTCAGGCTACGATGTTTATTAATAAGTTATACACAAATATGAAAATATCTTTTAATGTAGGTGTATTTGTGTGTGTATGTGTGTGCGTGTGTAACCGTATTACAGTTGATCCTACGACAAGAAAAAAAAATCCCCCGACAAAATCACACAAAAAGAAGAAGCAAATACGGAAAGAAAAGTGAAATGAATTGGGGGGGGGGGGGAGGTGAGGGAAATCCTGCAAATTTAATTGACAATTGATAATGCACGGTAATTGTACAGTAACGGTACAAAGAGTAATAGTACAATATCATTGTAGGAACGATACATGAACGAGACAGTAAAAGTATAGTTAAGGTGCAGTTATGGTACCGTTATATAATGCGGTAATAATACAGTGACAGTGGAGTAACGGTGTAGTGAAAGTGCAGGAACAGTACAATAAAAATACAGTGTGAGAGTACGGTAATGATACAGTAAGTGTAACGTAACGGTACAAAAAGTAATAGTACAATGTCGTTACTGTAACAACAGTTACATCGTATATAGTGACAGTATACAGGAACAGCGCAGTAATAATACAGTAACAGTAATAGTACAGTGATAATGAATTATATCATGCAGTGTATAGTAACCATGCACCAACAGAGTGGTAACAGTACAAGTAACTGTGCATTAACAGTGCAATGACAGTAGAATAACGGTGCATTGACAGTGCATTAAGAGCGCAGTAACCGTACAGTAATAATACAGTATAAATACAGTAATAATGCAAGCAGTAATATTGCAGTATCAGTATAGAAAAGTACAGTAATAGTATAAATAATAATATTACAGTATCGGTATGGTAAAAGTACAGTAACAATACAGTAACGGTACAGACAGTAATAGAGCCCAGCACAAGAATAATGAGAGTACCATAATAATACATAACAGTACAGTAATAATATAGAATAAATACAGTAATGGTACAAATAGTAATATTGCAATATCGGTATAATAAAAGTACAGTAATAGTACAGCATAAATGAAGTAATAGTATAAATAGTAATATTTTACAATATTAGTATCGCAAAAGTACAGTAATGATACAACAACGGTACAGGAACAGTATAGTAATAGGTCAAATAGTAATAGAGTCCAGTGCAAGGACAATATTAATACCATAATAATGCAGTAACAGTACAGTGAAAGAAGCGTGACAGTACAGTCACAGGACAGTGACAGTACAGTAATAGTACAAATAATAATATTAAAGTATCGGTATAGTAAAAGTACAGTAATAATACAGAATAAATACAGTAATAGTCTAAATAGTAATATTACAATATCAGTATAATAAAAGTACAGTAATAGTAAAAATAATAATATTACAGTATCGGTATGGTAAAAGTACAGTAATAATACAGTGACAGTAGAGAAACAGAAGCGTGACAGTTCAATCGCAGAAAAATGAGAGTACAGTAATAGTATCGGTATAGTAATAATACAGTAACAGTCGAATGACAGAAGCGTGACAGTACAATGACAGTACAGTATAATAATAAAAATAACAATATATTATAGTATCAGTATAGTAAAAGTATAGTAGCGAGCAGTGGCCCAGTTGGTCCGACTCTGGACTGTCACGCAGGCGGCCAGGGTTCGATCCCGCTCCGAGACCCAGTTTGGACAAGAATACACAAAGTCCACCCACAACAGAAATAATTAAAAGATCATCATTAGAAGTAAGGAACGAGAGATGCTGTAATAGCCAGACTTTCCAGGATACAGCAAAACACTGTAATAGACGATAAGGTTTTTGTATTTGTTTATTTTTACCTGTAACACATGAAGGAGCTGAGGAAAAATAAATAAACATTAAAAAAAAAAAAAAAAGGTTCGATCCCGCGGCCGGCACCAATGGATTTTTCCAAATGCTTATTCTGCGAGCTCGGTGGTTCGAAACCCACCTAAAAATTGTAGGTTCTCCCAAATATACTGGGCCGGTATCGAAGAGGTTGCGAAATCAACAGAAACTAATAGTTCCGTAAATGAACAGAAAAACTATGTGCCCAGTGTATAAAGGGAGCCTTAAGCCCGATAGGGCAAGGCAGGTGCCCCCACCAGTACCAGTACCAGTAGTAAAAGTATAGCAATAATAGGGCAGTAACAGTAACGGTACAAAAACGGTACAACGTTAATCGAGTCCAGTACAAGTACAGTAAGAGTATCATCATAATAAAGCTACAATTTTTTTTTCAACATCCTCATTAAATTTTCCCCATTGAAAATGTCGTTTCATCGTTCTTTATTCCCACGTTCAAAAATCTTTCTTTTCTTTCTCCAACGAGAGAGCAAAAAATGTATATTACCATCATACGAATCGCGAATTTTTCGCATTTTCCTCGTGTCTAACGTTTTTTTTTTTTTTTTTTTTTTTTTTTTTTTTTGTTGTCAATTCTGCACGTTCATCAGAGCGGAGGACTGCGAAGACAAGTTATAACGGAGCAGGCGCCGTCGTCGATGATGATCGGTCAATTATCGCCGATCGCCTCGAATTCGGGCAGCATCGAGGACAACAACAATCATCAGCAGCGCGAGATGACCGATGATGCTCGTGGCGGACGTTCGACGAGCAATATCACGACAACGACGAGCGCGATAGGAACGACAACGACAACGGCCCCACGCGTCACGAATCATCAGCATCAACAACAACAGTTCGGAAATCTTAGCGGTTCTAAGCAATACACCGGTAAATGATGAACCGCAATTACAATACCCAATTCACACACTCGCGTTGGCACAATTTCATGCGTCCTTTGTTGTGCTTGAGCAGCGCCACTTGAGAAAAAAAAAACAACAAACAGCAATCTCTCTATCGTCACGATTCTATAGGCGTATCATCATATTAGACGCATCGTGTTACTTTTATTATCCGATAAAAATGTCACGTGGATAAATCAGCGCAAAAATAATCTTCATTGTTGTACATAATTTTGTAAAGTAATAATTCACGACTGTGGATCGTACATATCATTGGAGAAACGCCAGCTTGTTCGTTAAAACTTTGTGGTTTTGATAAGGAAAAAAAAATAACGAGATATTAGCTAATTTAAAAGAAAAACAAAAAAAAATCGTCCACGTAGATTAGTTGATTGTATTGATTTTTTTTTTTTTTTTTAGAGAGAAAGCCACTTTTATACGAGTCTGCGGCTGTATTTAAATTTTTTTTTTTTTATTGTTATTGCGAATTTTGTTTATGCTCTCCTCATATAACTCGCCCACTCTCGCCTATATATACTTTCACGTTGCTCCAGAGTACATTTTTTTTTTTCCCTCGCACTCTGTGTGAGTATAATCGCCTCTCGTGTGTGTATATATATATATATATATGGGTAAATTTGTTTCTTTACTGGCGAGATAAACATTTTTTGGCGACAGTGGGAGAGAGAGAGAGAGAGAGAGAGAGAGAGAAAGAGAATTAATTAGTTATATCTAGCGATGCCTGGTTAAAAAAAAGAGACTGCACCAATCATACGCGCTCATCATCGACGAATTTTTAGTAATTTCATAAAAAAAAAAAGCAAAAAAGAAACGATCGTAGGTATATCTACTGTTGTAAACTTTAGTATAGTTATTTTATTGTATAATTTTTCATCCACACACAGACACACACGTCACACTCGGAGAATATTTCCAGACCGTTGAATCATGGGATAATGATTTTTTGACGGATTTTTTTATTGGCAGATTCATATAATGATCTTGAAAAATTTACGAAAATATTCATGGTTCGTTCGATTTTATTTTTATCGATTTTCACGAAATAAAAAAAAACACACACAGACACCCACTTTTTTGGTCTTTTCACATTTATTTTTCAAATTTCGATGCAAATTTCCGTGCAATTCGCGATCAGTAAAAAATTTGCGATCTCATAACGACCGAAAAGATACTTAAACGATGAAATTTCATCCTACTAGTTCATTTTTTCGAAAACCAACATTCTAAGAAAGCTTTCCTATAAAAAAATGTCCATGAATGCTTTTTTTTATTTCAAGGCTCTTGTAAATTCTCAATTTAAAATACAAAAGGCTGTCGTACGTCCTTAAGCAAATATTTTGCAGTAAAAGAGTTTTTTTTTTGGTACTCGAAGGGAGAATAAAGTTTTCATCTGATCGTAAAAATCACTTTGTTTTTGTTTAAAAAAATTCATTAATAATATTTAGTATTTTTGTATAAAAATAATTTATTTATCGAGTAACAATTTAACGAGGGTACATGCAATAGGTTTTATTATTGCTCCAATATATTTGTTATTGAAAACAATGGAAAATTCTCCGAGTGAACTATAAAAATCGGCAATTAGGCTGTATGCTTCGTTAGCTCAAAATCATGCAAGATACACGTAGATACCCGGCAATGAAATAGTGTAGAGCTACGTAGATCTGGATTTTTGAAAATCGTAGATTTACCTAAATCTCAATGAGATCTACTGGATCCCAATTAGATAAATCTAAATCTCAATAAAAGCTGCGTAGATCTCAATTAGATTTACCTAAATCGCAATTAGATCTACCCTGACCTCAATTACATCTACCAAGATCGGAAATACACTCACCTCGATCTCAATTAGATCCACCTAGTTCTCAATTGGATCTAAATCTCAACTGAATCTACCAATCTAAACCTCAATTGGATCTACCAAGATCGAAAATAGATCTACCTAGATCTCAATTGAATGTACCTACAATTCAATTAGATCTGCCTGAATTTCAGTTATAGATCTACTTGGATCTCAATTAGATCTACCTAGATATCAATTAGATCTACCTATATCTTAATTGGATCTACCTAGACCTCAATTATATCTATCTAGATTCGAATTAGATCTGCCGAGATTTCAATTAGATATAATTTCAATTAGATTTTCTAATTCTAAATTTCAATTAGATTTGCTAATCCTAAATTTCAATTAGATTTGCTTAGATCTCAATTGGATTTATCAAGTTCTTAATTAGATCTACCCCGACCTCAATTAGATCTACCTACATCTCAATCGAATCTACTAGATCGCAAACACATCAACCTAGTTCTCAATTAGATCCACCTAGATCTTAATTGGATGTACCTAAATATCAACTGAATCTATCTAGATCCCAATTGGATCTACCTAGATCTCAAATAGATCCACCAAGACCTCAATTCGATCTACCTACAAATCAATTAGATCTGCCTGCATCTCAGTTAGATTTACCTAGATCTCACTGAGATCTCCCTAGACCTCAATTATATCTACCTAGATCCCGATTACATCTACCCAGATCTCAATGAGATCTACCTAGAGCTGAATTTTATCTACCTAGATCCCAATTAGATCCACCTAGATCTTAATTGGATCTATACCTAGATTCACGTAGATCTCAATTAGATTTACTCAGATCACCGTTAGATCTACCCAGATCTACATGAATCTACTAAGATTCAATGAGATCTAATGAGAAAAATATTTCATACACAATATCGGGTCGATACGAATGTACGTAAATCTACCATTATAAACAGAGGAGATCCAAGTTGATCTATGATTTTCCAAAATTCCGATCTACGTTCCATTACATTCGATAAAATTAATTAAAAACTACGTGGATTTAAATGATTTTTTTTCCTGAACAAACACACACACACACGCACACACACAAATACACACAAACGTAAAGCGTCACATATTGCTGAACATGTATGTAAATTTTTTTTTTAATTTTTTTTTTCCAAAGACTCGTTATCTCTCATTAGTTCACACGTCATGTGAGAATTCACGCTAAAATAATTAGTGGCATAATATAAACAATAAAGCAAGTTCGATAGAAATTATATAGTTATGCACGCTGCGTAGTTTTTAATGAAAGAAATTTAATTTATATATTATATATACATATGATCCGTTGATTATTTATTATAGTTTGTTGCGGTTTCGTATGTCACTGTTAATTTTACAGTTAATCTTCCATTCAACGAATTATTAAAAAAAAAAAAACGCTTTTTTCCGTCACACAGGGTGTACACGATCGTACGTTTAAAATTTAAAATAATAATAATAATAATAATAATAATAATAATAATTAAAATCATGCTGTAATATAAATATCTAGGATACCTCAGAATATGATTTCCGCAACATACTAATAATCGTGTAAATATGATGATGATAATGATGATTATAATTTATTTTTTTATCTTCGAGTCGAAAAAAAAGCATCGTAGAAAAGACAACGAGGTGATATATACGTATATTGTGCGAGACAAAAAAAAAGTATGATTTATGAGAAAACAAAAAGAAAGAAATTACGTCGTTTGAGTTTTAGCAGTCTGGCTTTTTTTTTTTAGCAGCTCGTTAATAATCATTATTGTTATCGTTAAGTACGATCGAACGTTTATACAAAGATCACGAGTTTCTAAAATAGTTTTTTTTTCTTTTTTTTTTGCTCCAAAATCTTTGCTCGCACACTCGATCGTGTTGACGTTTTTTTTTTTTCTTTCTTTTTTTTCTCTCATACTCTCTTTTTTCCTCCAAGGCTCACGATCGAGAAAAACGAAAGAAAAAAATTGAAAAAAAAAAAAAAAAAAATGAAATTCAGAAGAAAATAAAATACGAATTGAAGCTTCAATTTTTCTTTTCATTTTTACAGTGTGCATGAGTCCATTAAATCCTTGTTCAAATAATCGTAAATGTCATATACGTATGTATCTTTTATTTTTATTTTTGTTTTTAGTATTTTTTGTTTTGTTTTTCACTTTTTGTAGCGGAGTCCTCGAGACGCGGGAGAATTTTCGTCTGTGTGCTTGCTTTTTGTTTTTTGTTTTTCTTCAATCGTTTAATTTCAGGTACTAACACACCGAATCGAACAGGAAATAATAAATTATCGATATCTGCCGATTCGATCGACAACGCGATGGCAATTCCTTGCGTCGAGCAGCAACAGCAGCAGCGTCAGAAAATATCGAAATCCATACTCAAAAAGTCCGATGCCATCTCGAATGATTACGATCGTGACGGTGATATGGAAAAATTGATATTGGACAATGCGAGCTCAAGCAGCATTTGCAACAAGGGATACAATCAGAGCCCTTTAATGATGAATCTCAATGCTTCGCGCTTAACGAAATCCGGAAAAATATTACGAAGTAACAACAACGTCGAACCGTACAGTACGAATGTACGAAAAGAGGGAAAAAATATTTCGAAAGCACCGTTTGATGATATGCTCGAAGGTACAATTGAATGAATTTTGAAAAGTTAAGCAAACAAAAAACGTACGAGCAAAAAAAAAAAAATAGTGCACTCTACAGAAGCTGTGCCATGTATATATATATAGTAGAATTGGAGAAAGCAGATGGGGAAAAGTCCTAGTCGTGTTATTTTGTTTCTTTGTTTTGTTTTGTTTTTTTTTTAATTTCAACCTTTTTTTTATTTCAAGAAGCATTAAAATTCCATCAATGAATTAATTTTATTGCATCAAAATTAACTTTTGGATCATAAAAATTGGTATGTCCTACCTGTAATTAATTATTTTATTCGCGTTAATTATTCTGCCAGGAGGATAGTAATTTTTTTTTTTCATAACATTGAGTACAATTGTTTCTATGGAAAAAAAAATGATTTTGAAATATGCCAATGAATCGTTTTTGGAACTCGATTGAATTTTTTTTTTTTTAATTATTATTTTGGAGTATCTGATCGTGGGATATTTTGTTTTGGGACTTTTTTTTTTCTTGTAATGGATTATAATAAACTGACAAACGAGATATAATCGAATGCGTGCTACATTTCTTAAATCGCTTAATGCAATAACATATAAATTAGTTGATGGTGGTAAAATGCACGATATAGTATACCACACGGCATGTTATATTAGCATAGGACAAGCATAATCGTGTCGTACGAATTTGTGAAAATATGTCAATTCCCTGGCAGTTGATTCGAAAAATAATTATTTAAAATTTTTCATTCCAATTCCCAAATTTTTAGTTACAATGAACTAATTATTTTTTTTTTTCTCTTCTTTATTTCAATTATGAGAAAAATGAAAAAAAAAATTGGAAATATCACGTTTTACGTTATTATCTATCATACGAGGATTCTAACGTCGTAAAGAGAAAAAAAAATGTCGGAAAAAAATAGCTTAGATCTACGTTGTTATTTTTGCAGATTTGCGTAGATCTACATTTTGGGAAATCATAAATTTGCCTCGATCTCTATTAAATCTATCTAGATCTTAATAAGATCTACCTAGATCTCAATTAGATCTACTTAGATCTCAATTAGATTGATCTACATCCCCATTAGATTTATTGATATGGATCTGCCTAGGCCTCAATTGGATCTATCTGGATCTCAATTAGATCTGCCTAGATTTCAATTAGATTTTCCTGTATCTCAATTAGATCTAGATAACTCAATTGGATTTATCTAGATGCCAATTAGATCTACCTGGATTCCAATTAGGTCTACTTAGTTCTCAATTAGATCTACCTAGATCTCAATTAGATTTACCTATAGATTTTAATTAGATCTACTTATATCTCAATTAGAACTGCCTAGACCTGCCTAGATTTGCCTAGATGCTCAATTAGCTACACCTAGGTCTAAATTAGTTCTACCTAG
Source organism: Rhorus exstirpatorius (assembly GCA_963564615.1). Classification (NCBI taxonomy): domain Eukaryota; kingdom Metazoa; phylum Arthropoda; class Insecta; order Hymenoptera; family Ichneumonidae; genus Rhorus; species Rhorus exstirpatorius. Next base: position 26,292,076 of record OY751315.1, read on the forward strand.
ATCTCAATTATATTTCCTTAGATTCGTATTAGACCTACCTAGATCCCAATTGGATCTACCTAGATCTAAATAAATCTACTGACATTGAAGTATACATAAACGGGGATCTAATAAGCATATAAGCGTTCGAACATAACATTATAGGTCGACTCGAACATGTACGTAAATCAACCGTTATATACGGAGGATGTCTCTGAGTAGTTTTACGATATTTTACAAAATTTGGATCTACGTAGATCAAATTTGTTCGAAAAAATAACTACATAAGACCTACGGAGATCTGAACGATTTTTTCCCCCAGGCTGATCACAAACCTCTACGCGGTGACAACATTTTTCACTCAACAGTACTTTAAACGGAGGCTCACAGATGACAAAACTTTCACCGATTACTTACGAATCCAATGTTGCGATCAATGAGCTGCCGAAACAAAAATCCTCTGTATTCGCGTAGAGCGCTTATTTATTTTTTTTTTTAATTTTTATTGAGCACTCATTTGAGTAGCATATTGCACCAGCTCAGCAAGCCTGCACCGCGACAGTTTTTTTCAAACTCCTCAGAAAAATGACGCTATCATCGTTATATTGTTTCGTAAAATCCAAAAAGAGTTTGAACGAGCGAGCGCTAATGACGGGGAGGGCAAGAGGAAAAAAAAATAAAATTTTCCATCCCGAATATGACACGTTATTTACAGACGAGAAACGTAATCGTAACAAAACGACGATGGATAATCAGGAGCAGTGCGGCAGGGACGATTGGGGCGAGGATGATGATGAGACGTTCAGGGACGAGAAAATACGCGTTCGCTCGACCCAAACGATCAACCAGGATGACAGCAGCAGGACAACGCTGCTGAAGGCCCTCAGACCGTATAAAATAACGAAGAGAATGATGACGGGGGAGAAGAGAAAGGTATGCCGAGCGAGTAGCGGTTCGTCGAGTCAGGGCAGCAGCGGCGGTGGTTACGATGGTAATCGTATTCATCAGGATACACATCATTTCTCATCGTAGCCCAGAATTTCACGTTACAATTTTTTGATAACAAGGCTAAGCGATGACACCGTGGAAATTGCCATTGTCGAAGAAGAATATTAACATTCATGAGTCGCATATAAATTTCGCCTTAGCTATATAGATGGACGTTGCACAAAAATGTCCATATAACGTGTTATTCGCATCCGAATGTGCGTGCGCGCCTGCGCACGCGAAATGTGTATAAAATTAGAATAATACTCCTCTCTGGTGTAACATTATTGTCATACCATCGCTTAGTGAAAATTGGTACAGAATAGAGATGAAAAAAACAAACGTTTTATGGGTACGAAGTTTTAGCAGACGATAATTTGAAATTTTCGCGATTCTAATATTGCGTTAGAGAAGAATCAACCAGGCGTATAGCAGCAGTATTTCCGGTTTATAGGGAAGTAAAATTGAGGTTAGGTACACACACACACACACACACACACCTTTAGCGTTATATGGGATCGAAAAAAACGAAGTATAAGAAAGTTTGTACGTAATTGAGAAGGCATGAGATGGAATTAGGAGGCTCTTGAGCATCCCAGGATGAATTAAAATTTGTGTATTTTGGGAAACAACACGGGGGTGCGGAGCCCATGGAAAAATGGGGGCCCTGAGCCAGTCACCTAAGTTTCTTCATTATGTATTAGCGACTGTCTTTATGATATCAAAGGATATTTTTATCGAAAAACATTGAACGTCATTCACGGTTGATAAAAATCGTAATTGATAATAACTTATTTGAAAAAATAATAGGTTATGCTGACTGGCTTAGCGTAGTGCAATACTGGCCACCAGATGTCATGATGACATTTGTTGATTCCCAATACCATAGAGAATCAGTAAAATTGGAGAAACCCGAATACAAATCGTGGCGCTGTAATCGCTGGTGTCACGGCTCCTCACGATTGTATATTTTTTTTTGCATTCATTATCGTAATTTATCCCTTACTGATAGCGCAGATCCGCCAAGATGCAATGTCTTTTTCATTGATTTATCTGTTTGCTGGCCAACTGTACGTATATTTTTCGAGTACAAAAATCACCTGAGCTAGAAATGACTCGATAAGACAACTAAAGGGTTAGAGGTTAGCCAACAATATTTCGCAACTTTTGCAGCAAAGATATAATTATTTTTGTCGTGCAGTCTATATTTGGGGGAAATCGAAGAAGTCGAATCATGTGTTGAACACGCCATATTTTTCAAGTTCAATTCAAAAAGAAAAATAGTTGCACCCGGAAAAATAATCACTTAGATCTCAGTAGATCTAATTCAGATCCACGTAGTTATTTTTTAATTCGATCAAATTTAATATACTTAGACCTAAATTTTAGTATTATTTTCGAGCACTCTTACTTATCTCTGTTTATCTACTTAAATCTAAGTAGATTTTGCTGAGATCCGCGTACATTGCTGACAGAGATCTAGGTGAATGTACGATTTTCCAAAATTTAGATCTACGTAGATCTAAAAAATAACTATACGTAGATCTAAAAAACAACTACGTAGATCTAAAAATAACTATACGTGGATCGAAACTATTTTTTTCCCATCCGAATATGAATCTCAAGACTTTCAATAGCAAAACAAAACCAAAGACAGAATTTTTCAAATATTTAACAATTTTTTATTAATCAAAATAGCAGTTTCTCCACAGTTGGTATAATTATGCCTTTTCGGCATTAGCTTCGGGTGTCTTGAGTTTCGATCTTACAGCGGCCATTTTGTTTAATTCAGACTCTCGACCACCAGATTTCACATTTTTAAATCTGTTTCTCCAATTATTCGTTAATCGCTGCTTAACAATCGTGCCGTAATAAAGTGTATATATAGACTAGATCTTTCGTGTTTTTTTCACGATAATGAATACGCGATCACGATATTACAATATGTACGTGTTACAAAGAGTGAACTTATATATATTATATATATGCATACGTTAAAATGAGCGTAAAATTCAAACTAACGAAAAAAACCAAAATTTGCAGAATAATAAAGGTTCAACGTTTAATCGCGATCCGGATATTTCGAAAACAAAAATCAAGAATGCACTAGAGATAAGGAGAGTGCAGTTGTGATATATGTATTTATGCATTAAGCGCCCGAAGGGGATGCATATGGCGCCATTTATATTAGCGAAAAATAAATATATATCCATCATTGCGACTGTTTTCGTGCAGCTACTGTACAATATTGACAAAAAAAAAAGTATAAACGCGCTAAAAAAAAACAAAGAAATTTACACTAAACGTATACTATATCGCGCTACAACTATTTTTCCTGTAAGGAGATTCTGCTCGTACTTTGAGAGAATTGGCACATTTTTATTTCATTAATTTGCCATAACTCACGATAGGCGTAGTGAATCGGGTTCATTTTTTTTTTTTCTAGGCTCTTGCAATAGCTAAAATTAACTTTTTCTGAAATTTTCAAATAGCCATCACTTTTTTTACTACCCGATATCGAACGATTTCTCACGTCATAACGGTCGATGCCATAAGACCCTATGCATTTCGAGGGCGTATTTGTGATTTTTTTATCTCGGAAAGTAGGTAGTGAATCTTGTTGAAATTTTTCAGGTACACGGAGTAAACCTTTGCGAGTATTCTATCGAAATTTCAAGTCGCTGTCACTTTTTTTAATTTCGAGCAGAATCTCCTCAATCGTTATACCATATGACTTCTCGAGAGTTACATGTATATGTACATCTACATACGTACAATATACATTATGCCTGTAACTTAAATGTGCCTTGTGCCTCAAGCATTCATCTCGTGAAAAATTAAATACACAAATATATATATATATATAAATAAATTATGAACTGCTTGTGCTCAATAAATAAAAATAAAAAAATTATAAAAAAAATACACACACACACACACACACACACACAAAGACGAGGAAATTTTGCATTTCTGTGATACAGACTCGCACCTCCTTATCTCTGGATACTTTTTCGTCTGAATATTAAAAAAAAAAAAATAACAACAACAATCTGTCGCAAATCGAGAAAAAAAAATCATCCGATACGCAATTTGGCAATCGTCCACGATTTCGACGATCCTCTGATTAACGAAATATATAAATAAATCAATAAAATTAAAAAAAAAAGTTATCTGGACCATCTCGCCGAAAACGTTTGACTGAATAACGTAACGTAAAACTGCACGCGAGATCCCTCAATATTTTTTACAATATAAAAAACAAAAAAAAACACGAGATTCGATTGAAAAATTCCACTGAGAACAAACTTTACATCGATGTCTTAAAAAAAAATAAAATTAAAAAAAAAACCCCTTGCCTTGCATGATCCCTGCAACCAATGAAATTCAATCTCGATGTGACTAAAATTTCGTCCGGATAAATTTTGACTCGAACTTTATTAAAGTGCATATAGAGTTATACCCGATAATGAAATATCGTTTGATGGAATCGTCTATTTAGAAGAGAAAAAAAAGCCACACCTGTGTATATAGATGAATATGAATTATAAAATATATCGAACGATATATTATAAATATAAATAAAAAAAACAAAAAAAGCTTGAATATATCTATCTTATTTCTTTTTATTTCTTGATTTATTTATTTTTTATTACGTCGATAATAATTGATCAACGAGGAGTTAATTCTCTTCGTTTGATCGTCTTATATAATATTGGTTCCTTGTTTCAATTTCGTCGATTATTCTAATGAATAACGGGGATTAAATTGTAATTCAAATTGAACACAATGAAGACAATTTTATAAAGGTCCATGCATTATTGAAGCTTCTTATTGATACCGAATGGAGACTATATAATCGATGTATAAAGCAGTTTGCTGGACTATTGTGATTAATATAGGGAATCATTATTGATTTGTGGACAATAAGCACGTGGGCCGTATGACCTACAATTCCCTAAGATATTACGGTGGAATAATATCGAAAAGAAAAGAAAAAATAAATAAATAATTAATTTGACGAAATTTTTGCTTTCTCATTGACCGAAGTATTGTGAAACGAGGAAGAAAAAAAAATGACTATGCAATGTGCAAATTGTGTATTCTTGTTTTTCGCCTCATCGTTCTCATCGGAGCCCGATAGACCGAATTTGCTCGATGGGAAGAGTGTTCTTTTTTTTTTTTTATAAATATTTCATATCTCATTTGAGCTCTTATTTCTTGATTCTGAAAAAAATTTACGCTACACTGTACATTATTCGAAGTTTTCAATCGATCGGCGAAAAAATTTGTATACGAGTTGAAGATCGTTTGGGAATGATTTTTGAATTCTTTTTTTTTGTCAAAATTAATATAATCGATCGAAATTATTGCACAATTACTACATTTTCATCTCGAAATTTCCTCCGATTAAAACGGTATATTTGGGGAAAAAAAAAAACAATATAGATCGTCGAAAAAAAAAACATCGTCGAGAGATCGTTAGATTTTCGATATGGTTTATATTTTTCGAAAAATTCAAAGTCTCGTAAAATACGTGACAGAGTTCGTAAAATGTGTCAAAATGTCTAGAAAACACATTTATAAAAAAATTTTGGACGTATGTGTGTGTGTGTGTGCGTGCCTTGGTCTTGAAAAATTCAAATCTCTATAACAAGTGAACGGTTTGAGCTGCACAGCTGTTTTTTCGTACACAAGTAAAGCTGTATAGCCCCTTCTTTTACTGCAATTTTTGTAAAAATTTCTCTAAAATTACAAATTTTATGGCATTTTGAAATTTTCAAAAAATATCCGTGGTCGCTCTAACTCCCGCAAATTTTGATGTATCCGGCTAAATTTCTTTAAGCAAATGAGTTAGGGGATGAGGATGTTTAGTATTGAATTTTTTTGAGAATCACTCAAGGGATTCGAACTTTAAAAAATTTTTAAATTTTCGAAAAATTTCTTTTAACTCCCGAACTTTCGTAAATTTTGAGATATCGAGCCAAATTTTTTTTACGCAAACAGGCTAAGGGATAAAGACGTTTGATATTAAATTTTGCAAAAATCGCTTAAGAGGTCCATGAGATTTGATAAAATTTTGAAATTGTCGAAAAATTTTCGGTAACATGATCTTGGAAAAAAAACGTGTATAAAGATTTAAATATATTTCCAATTCAAAAAATTATCCAACCAGTGGCAAGATGCAAGAATTACCTTGAGAACTTTGTCTCAGAAACCGCAAAAAAAAATATATATATATTTATATATTCGTCATAATGAAAAATTATGTGGATGACAAATAGAGATAAAATCATCGCGTTGCAATTATTGTAAAATTAATCAAAGACCCAAATTCTCACTCTCTGTAATTATTGATGAAACGTTTATATTTTTATCACTCGCAATACAATCTCAAAATAATTTTTAATTCATTAAATTGATTTTTCGATTGTTTCCGATTCCTATTTTAAAATAATAATAATAATAATGATAATTCAAATACCCCAAATAAATTAATATGATAAATTCGTCCGAAGATCGTGAACGATTTTTATTTTTTGAAGAGACAATACAACGATAAGAGGACAGTCGAGATCTTGAATGAAGAAACAAGTTTACTTGAGACACGATAAGTTTATTAAACATACAATTTTTGGGATAGATATTCTCACAAGCTCCGTACAATATTTTTTACAATATTTTGTATTTTCTTCATTTTCTTTACTCATCGTAATAATCGATGACGTCTCTCTTGTTCATTTTGTAACGTTCCTCGACCGATGGTCTGACATTTTCGTTATTTGGCAATAAATTTTTCTCCACTTTGCGCGCCACGTCGAGATTCATTTTGAGATATTGAACGAGCCATTCTATGGGAAATCTGCACAAACATACAATTGACGTGATCAATTTTTTTCTTTTCTTTATATTAATTTTCATTGATAAATAAAAATTTAATTTAATTTGTAAAACAAAAAAAATCCTTCTATTTATTATTTACTCCGAAATAAAAAAATATATATTTTTTTAAAATTCATTTTCATTGATAAATAAAAAATGTAATTTAATTGGAAAAATAAAAAAAGTGTTCCTTCAATTCATTATTTACTCCAAAATGCAAAAAAAAAAGGTATACCTTCGTGTAAAATCAGCGTGAGGAGGCATCGTTGCTTCGTGTCGTGACAACTTTGGCGCTTCGTAAAAGTCAACGTGACGTTTGCCAAAGCCAATTGCCGTTGACATGGAGTGTGGCTTGAAGCCACGAATTTCACGTGACTCCGAGCGAGGCTTCTCTAATGATTCGAAATCTTTGATCATCGAATAATCGGCATTCGTCGTGGTGGCACCTTCGATCGTCAGAGCGAATACGTGAATGGCCATTATAATCATTATCCCAAATCGTGCAATGTACTGAAATTATTAAGACACCTTATGATACTAATGGATTCAGTGGTAAAATGAAAATCACACGGTTTAGGAATAATAAATTTTTATTCATTTATTTAATGCGTGAATTTTAAAAAATGCCGAAAAATCGAGAAGAATTTGATTCAGCATTAACGATAAAAAAAAAAACAATTATTTGCGAAAGTTGCCTGGTGAGTTTTAATAACGACGCATGCCAGATACAATTCAAATCAGTTAATAAAAATTCGTGCAAAAAGCCAGCTCTCAATTCAAATTAGAATACGTGCCGCAAAGCTCGTTTTGTTTCTCCTTAAAATAACACAAAGTTCTCTGGCACTATGAAACAATTTTTTTTTTACAAGTGCTGTGAATTTCGAAAAAAAAAATGGAATCACACTAATTTACGGTACGAGGGTTTAACTTATTTCAATCGATTTCTTATTTCAATCGAGGCTTTATCCTTTGATAGAATTTTCAATAATTGAAAATATATAATTACCATAATACACGTTTTTTAAAATAAAATTTAAAATTTAATAAATTTACGATACTCGAAGAAAATTTTGGCAAAATCTTATCGAAAGAATAGCGTTACTGTTTTTTTTTTTTTCAATTTGGTACTATTGTACAAAACCGTTCGAGGGCGAAAATTTGAAAAAATCAACAAATTTAACGATTTTTAACTATGAGAACTCGAAAGAAAAATTTCAAAATGAAAGAACTTTCTTCCCCGAGCAAGCAGAAGAATAAACAAAAAAAAGCTTCGAGTCTTAAGTAATGAGAAAAAAAAAAATAGAATAAATCAGTTCGAAGCTCCAAACTGAAATTTCACGATGAAACATTTATCTCGATCAGGCATCGCTAAAAAAAAACGAAATTTCAAAGATGCACTCTTCTGTTAAAAAAGTAGTGAATTTTTCAAAAAATCGTTTGCACCTTTACCTTGCAACGAGCAACATTACTTATTCTTCGTTAACGATCCAATAAACGTGTATAATTAACGTAGATATATGATAAATAAATTATCGCAAAATCGAGAAATATTTAGGAATTTTTCCGTTTTTTTTTTCCAGCACAATGAATAATAATTTCAATTTTTTTATTTTAGCTCACAGAGTTCAGAAAAAAACAGTCTTTTTCAACAGGAAGCCTCGAGGTAAATTCAGCATTTCCGAAAAGCGATAACCCGGCGGGGAAAGTTATTTCAACATATTTGAAACATGAAAAAAAATAAATAAATACAATAACGCACAATCATCGTTTTGAACTTTTGATGCACGCAGTTTTTGTCAATTTTTAAATTTCTTCGTCTAATTTCGAAATATATTGAAATTCGACTATATATTGGAGTACGTATTGAGTATAATTTTCCTAAACCTACTATGTACTATAATAAGCAAAGAAAAATCGAAATTATCATTCATTGCGTTCCCAAAAAAAAAAACAAAAAAAAATAATAAATTTCCAACATCAGTAATTAACGAAATTTCGGAGGTAAGCATTCATTTAGTTTTTTTTTTCTTTTTTTTTTTCATTCAAAAATTTTGAATCATCGAAGATTCTGTTTCAGCGAATAAAGATTTTTCGATAATCGTCACAATTTCAATAATTTTTCAAATTAAACGAAAAGAAAAATTTTAATTTTAAATTGCTGCGAGCTAGAAAATTTTCATGAAAACTCATTATTCTTCTATTCACACTGTACACTCGTCAGACCAAACGATAATCAACGTAGTTAATCAAAATATGAAAAAAAAAAAAAATCACAATCACAAAGCTCCCATCAAGGGAATCCAAGAAAAAAAAAACTTTCAAATCTTTGAAAAAATAAAATAAAATCGAAAAATCTAAAAAAAAAAAAAAACTTGATAATTGTCACTGAAAAATCGCAACGTGAAGAGGCTTTTTTTGGATACGCGGCGATTGAATCTACAAACTTTGTGTACCGTGCAAACGCTTCGAGAGGTATTCATTTTACCGCGATGAGCCTCTTCGTGTGTGACACACCTCAAATTAATTATACCCTCCAAACGGGGGAACGAGCTTGTATCACACTTTTACCAAGATAGTCACAAAAACGTATAATTTATAATGAAACGATACACGCCCTTTTTTTTGAGCCAAAAAAATAAAAAAAAAACCACCAAATATCAATAAATAACAATAAATAACGCAACTTGATGTATAAAAAATATTTTAAAAATTATAATCCTGCTCACCTGTAACGTTGAGCAATTCATCGTTGGGTTCTTGGTCGCGAATGCAACACCGAAGATTCGATATAAATTTTCAAACTACGAAATTTCACACGCGCGGCTGATGATGATTAAAATGAGAAGAAAAGAAAAAGTCAAAAAATGATGTATCACCAAAACTCGTTGATCGATGTAAAATCAAAGTTTTGTTAATTGTTTTTTTTTTGTTTTTTCAACTAATATCGTTTTTTTTTTTTCGTTATCTCGCCTCGGTCAACGTTTTGTAAATCCGTTGTTGCGGAAGTCTGCCGGAAACTCAAGTGTGCCGACGATACGTTTGGCGTGCCCTTTTTGTAAGGTCGTGAAAAGACCACAACGCGCTGACGCCGTTAAATCCGCCAATCAGCGTTCTCGCAACCGTTGCACATATAACCATCTCGCCGCTGCCACCACCAGTTGACGCCGAAGCGCGTGAAATTTTCAATCTGACAATGTATTATGTATACATCTATATGGCAATATGGATAAAAAATGAAAAAAAAAAAAAAAAAATTCGATGATAAATCGAGAGATTCGTGTGGCCCATGGAAATTTTTGTCAACAATTTCTCGCAATTGTCATTCAAAGCCTGAAAAGCGTTGGAGCTTTTTGTTTTTTGAAATTTTTTTTTTTCACTGCCAGCTGCAGCATCAAATAAAGGGTCAGGGAGCAATCAATTTTTTGCTCTATGAGATCGTGAAAGTGGTCCATAATTAAAGGAAATATTTTCAAAAAGAAAAATCCTCGAAACAACAAAAAAATGTTGACCTACGATCACCCAGCCTGAGATGAAAGTTTGACTCGATTTTTCACGTTTGATTTTTTTAGTGAAAAAAAAAAAAAAACGTTGAAAAAGAATCGCGAAAAAATTTTAACCAACTATACCCCAGGCCTTCTCGAGAGTGTAACAAGAATTTCGAGAACATTGTTCTTTCTTTTTTAAATTTTTCCATCTAAAAACTTGTCTCAGCCTCAGCAGTGACATTGGACCTTGATTGTTCTGAATGAACGAGGCATGGTTGGAAAAATCTGAAGAAAAATGCTCAAAACTTTTATTACGTGCGACAAAAGTTTGTGCAAATTGCATAGGAAATAAATCTGATATTTTTTTAGATTTTTTAAAAAAAGTCTTCAAACTTCTAGCATTGTTTCTTTTTTTTTTAAAGATCACTGTTGAAGCTGGCAAAGGAAAATTAAAAAAAAAGATGCATGCCTCGCAGGGTTATGACGACGGTATAAAAAATTGTGAACTAAATGAGAGAGAAGAAGTCAGCGATCTGTCAATTTCGCTCAAGGGTGGGCAATACAAGCGGAAGGCCTAAAAGTTGGCAATTTTCGGGAATTTTTTATCCCAAGGAAAGAGTTGCTCCAAATTTTGGAAATTTCGACACAGTCTCATTTCATGTTTTTTCCTGTTTGAGACAATTTTTTTTTTTTTTTTTTTTTCCCCACAAAATAGCGCATGTACAGCTCGTTAAATTGGAAACGCCTTGAAGTACGTTGTTGCACGGTGTGTGCGTGTGCAGCAGCTTAGCGTTCTTTCTGATAGTCAAAAAGAAAAAAAAACCCCCCTTTTCATTTCAAAATTTAATAAAAAAAACGCTGAGATTGAAATTAATCCGGTTCAAAGATATCAAAAATTGACGAAATGACACACGCTTTTGAAAATTAAGTTTCAATTTTTCACGTAAACTATTCATTATTTGCAATGAAAAAAAAAAACACTCCGTTATTGACATTTTGAAGATTACTTTAGAGTTCCATCCTCGGGGAAAAATTTCGAGGAAAAGTGTGCACAAAATTTCATTGCGATCGGTCAAAATACTTTTTGAGTTATCTTGAAAATGTAGTTTAAAGAAAAAAAACCGCGTACATTCGCCATTTTTGTAGAGAAAGAAGACAACAAAAAATTGTCTCAAATAGTAAAAACGTGAAATAAAACCCGTGTCAAAATTTGAAAAGAAATTTACAGCAAATTCTTTCATAGAGAAAAAAAGAAAGCAACCGAAAATCAGAATGGCCGGAATTCCGATTATAAAAATATCGAAAATCCAAAGAACGATTAGTTATGGAATATAGAATATATAACTGGCGAAAATTCCGGAAGACCATTAGCAGAATGACGAAAATACGATCGCACAAAAGATCAGATGAGATAATCTTCGGATGGATGATAATGTAGAATTTCGGTTTGTTCGTATTCATGAATGCGAAAGATGAAAAATCATAACGGTCAGAAATCCGAATAGTGATCTCATAGAAAGCTCGGAATGTAGAATCGCGGTATATCAGAATCGTCGGAATGAAGAATTGCAATTTATCAGAGGAGTCAATAACTCAAATCATATTACAAACCAAGAAATATAAATTGTACAATTATTATTATTATTATGAGATAAAAATATTGCAATTAAAAACATGCGCCCGATGCACCCTTTTTTAAATTCAAGAACTTCACACTCAATTGAGCCTTACTTTTTTGCGAATATCGACAAAATAAAAATAAAAAATAAAAAGTTGTTTCAAGCCTTCCATACCAAATTTTCTCTGTGATTCATTTTAGAAAATTACTTCGGACCTTAATGAATATTTTTCATAAAATATGACAATGGATAAGTTGAAGGGGTAGTTATATCGATTTTTCACTTTTATTTTTCGAAAAATCAAAAGTTGCAGAATTGAAACAATTTTTTTTTCACTTTTATTTTATCGATTCCCGCAAAAAAAAAAAAAAAAAAACGATGAGATGATCCATACACTGACACTCGAAATACCGGTGTTTCTAAAATTTTTGATTCCGATTATTTGACCATTCCACATTCCGGATGTCTGTTTTCTGCATTTTCCCAAATAATAATTTCGAACTTTCATTCTCACGATAGTCGGGCACTCGAGAACAAATTTGTTTTCCGGGATATCGACTGTCTGCATTAATAAATCGCAAAATTTTTAAAATAATGTTTCCTGAAATAATTAGATCGGATAACGGAGCCCTCCGCCGAATGTATTTCAAATAAATTGAAGCTTTTTTATTGGCGTTACTCGGAACTCAAAATTCGTGAAACCTCCTCTACTCTGCTTTTTTATTCGAGTTTATTGAATACGAAAATTTGGCAATTCTAATTTTTGGTTTTTCCGATTTTTTGCCCTCCGCCACTTAAAAATTCTCTATGTGCACGGTGCATGTTTGTAATACAAGGGGTTAAACTTGGAACGAAGTACCATCATAGCGGTGAACAACTCTCGGTATACGACCTCCCTTATTGCTAGGATGACACACAAACACACCCACACACACATTTATATATATATATATCAATATATGTACGTGTGTGTGTGTGTGTGTGTGTGTGTGTGTGGAAAACACTCAGTGGATGCTAGAGCGAGGGAATAGTCAACTGTACTCGCGCATCTCTTCGTATGGGACACACTACTTATCACTAATTGAAAGTGACCGTGTTACCGTTATAGTCAGGCCGGATCCGCCTTCGGCACTTCGGTGACTATGCACGCTATTTCGACCTATACCTACGCACATCTATACTCCCTTTAACTCAACTATAGCTTCCTCGCTACCCTCAAGTATGATGTACCTTTATGTATATGCATATATATATATATATATGTATATATATATATTCATATATTGCTGCCATTTCGCCTTATCGTAGCACATTTAAATAACTCACGAATTAGTTAAGTAGGCGCGACTAATTTCACTTCTCGTTTATTGCCACGCAGGGCACTTTACGAATTAGTATGAAAAATAAAGAAAAAAAAGCTCATACGAGTATCGAATGTAACTAATAGACGTGTAAACACATCAGAATACATTACAGATATTTCGTCGTACTTTGCTCATAAATACTTTACTTTTCTCTCTCTCTCTCTCTCTCTCTCTTTCTCTTCTATTGTTCCTTCTATTGTCCCTTCTATGTTTACTATCCCGATTCACCGCACAAATGTATTTCACAATTCGTTCTCGTTATCTGCAGTCTACTTTTGGGACTCACTTCCGATTGAGGTAAAATCTGCTCCGAGTGTGGAAACATTCAAATCTCGTCTCTATATACTCACCTTTTTTCTCGTGACCGCACGGTCTAGTGTTTTAATTTTAATTTTAATTTCTAAAACTTTATTTTTACTTTCTTTATTTTGTATGTATCACTTCGACCGGTACCTATATCGATTGTAACTATATCATCGCTCTTGCCTTATTGTATTATCATCTTATTTTATAGTGTTTATCCCTTACTTTATTTGTATTATTAACACTAAATAGCATAGAACTCGCTTAATTATTTGGTATTCTTTTTATATTAACTTACTCAACGTATTTGAATTCTTGCCAATGGCTTTCCACGGCATAAATATATTATCAATCAATAAATCTCTCTCTCTCTCTCTCTTATTGTACGTAGTTACTGTGTATGAGACATTTCACATGAGCTCTCGATCTACGATTTCTTTTTTTTTCGAACGTGTTACGAGCATTGGTCAAATTGATATATAATTCTCACGAAGAGCGTCTACGAATTTTAGATCATTATGAAAGACTTAACATTTTTTTTCTCCATGAATCAAGCTGAGTTTGAAAAAAAAAAAAAAAAAAAAAACAACAAAGAATTGTATCGTAGATTTGGCTCGGGGATGAGAATTGTATGGGGAGTCCTGCCACGTCTTCTGGGACTCTAGGATTTTTTTGTATTTTTTTTTGGGATTATAGAAAGCGTGTTTTTTATTTTTTATTTCCCCACCCCTGCCATTTTTTGTTTGTGGTCAGAGAATTCTAAAAAAAACAAAATCGTCGCTGATTTCGAAAATATTTAGTTTTAGTTTTGATAAACTAAAAAAAAATTGTAGAAATGAAGACCCGATCACTCTGGGCTGTGGTAAGATTTATTATTAATTATGCAACAGAGGATTGGTGTGCTAAATTTTTTTTTTAGATTTTTCTATGAGTTTTTTTTTTTGTATTGAAGAAAAATACGAATTCAGTGAGGATCGATGGAATGATCGAAATGAAATATTTCAAAAAATTCTGAATAATATTGTGGCAGGTGGGGAAAAAAAATTTGTTTGAAAATTGTTAAAATTTGTTTATTTCATATTCTGGATAGTCTATAGTTATCCCGTAGTCTGCATTCAGCTGCTTATTAATTTAGATTTTTGTTTTCCCTGAAGAAAAATTTGGCAGAAGAAAAAAGGAACGAATTTCGCGGTATGGCTTGAAGATTTTTAAACTTTAAGTTTTTGGGCTAAATCTCGTTGTTTTGTCAAAAATATATTAAAAAAAAAAAAATGAAAGATCAAATTTGAGAGAGCGATAAGGTTGAAATGTAGGTCAGGCGAACGTGAAATATGCCTCATACGTATAAATATTTATATTTCAATATAATATATAATTCATATAATAATCGAATGTAAATTATTTCGTCATTTTTTTGTACTGATCGAGCACGATGACGGGAATATTTTCAAGTATCACGGATTTTGGTAGGCCAGAATATTTTATGAGCAATTGAAGATAGTGCAGTCCCGTTACACCTTCGGATTCCCACTCGTTGCCGATTTTACCACTGAAATTAAAAAAATAAAAATAAAATAGTCATCGGTATCGTTTTTCAAAAAAAGTACGATTTTTTTTTCATACCTATCTGCAGTGACGAAGTTCAGTATGTATTGACAAACATGGGCTATATAGATGGTGAAAATCGATGATGAAAATTGACGAAGTACCGTCTGCATACCAATTGTAAAAACGACGGAATCGACCGGATCGTTAATTTTCTTGCTCAGTAGACTTGCTGCAATTACACAAATTTATTATTATTATTATCATTGTTGTTATTATTATTATTATATTTTTTTTCTTCTTCATAGTAAAAGAGCCATGAACATTTTGTTTTTTTTTTAATTTTCAGTTGCAATGTGTTCAAAATGTTCCAAAACGTCGAGCATCTTCGGAAAAAAAATTTCGACCAGTAAGGCCACGTCCTCTTTAACTCAATGTAATTTTTTTTTTCCATGAACCCTCATGGCTCAAATTTTATGAAATTTTAATACGAGGTTAAAATTTTCTACACATAAATAAGATATGTACTATTAATCGTAATTCTTCACACGTATTTTTCAACCCTCAGGCCATATCATCTTCTGTGTCACATGAACGATTTTCGTTGTCTTGTGACTTGTCATGAAATTCATAATTTTCGATTCGTTTATAGTGAAATGAAAAACGCCATACCACTGAATGACAATAATAAACTATAGCTGAAGAGCGAAAGTGCATTGTTTCGGTAAGGCCTTTTGTTTTTTTTTGGTTTGTTTGTGTCTTTTTGTTGTTGTTTTTGGGGAGTGGGGCAAATATTGTGAAATATCGAAATAAATTGATACGTGGCATAAACCATGAGCCAATATAAAATTGAGCTATCCGCGAATAAATCTTATGTCACTTTCCGTATGGCTTGTGTGTACAAAAGTGATGCACCTCTTTCACCGAGCTCCATTCCATTTTACATATGTGTCTGAGCAGGCTTCGTATGGGAAATTGAACCGAACGCTCAAGTAGATTTTATGCAAATCGCTATAGATCCAGAAATAGAAAATACATTGAAGTACGTGAACGAGGATTTTCCAGAAACTGTCTCTCGTTCACCCACGCTCTTAATGTTATTAGCTTTTTCCTCGTACGTATCTACATGTATATATATATATATATTTGTGTGAACATAATATACACATAGTGTGTCGCGAGAACGTCGAAATGATTGAAATTACGAGAAACGTACGAAATATGTTGGGGGGCATAGAAGAAAGGAAGCATTAATTTTTTGGAGCTCGTTCGAGTTGACACGAGAGACATGAAACTTTATGAAAAAAAGACATATATGTAATATATACATGGCTATTGGTTCTCCAGAATTTTTTTTTTTTTAATTTTCACATCTTATAGCGTGTGATAGAAATTGATGCTGTGACGAATTTCAGCGCTTCGACTCTACTGGTCTTCGAAACATTCTTTTCCAACGTCAAAATTTTTCGAAAACAATGATACTTGAGCCTTCATTTCCAGATTTTTTGGAAAAAAAGCTTGAAAAGGTTCCCCCAGGATGTTAATCGATTTAAATCTTTTTTCTCCTTAACGTTCGCGTGTTTTTTTTTTTTCATAAAAGTTGATTTTTACAGTGAGCAATTTAAATGGGATAACCAATAGATTGATTGTGCAGCTTTTGAGTTCTCTCTTTTTTTAATGAATTATTTTTTTTCATGAACGTCTTTACTGTGGAATTTTTTTTTTACCTCGATTTGACAGAAGTTTGAGAGAGAGAGAGAGAGAGAGAGAGAGAGAGAGAGAGAGAGAGAGAGAGAGAGAGAGAAGAGAGAAAGAAAGAGAAACAATTCTAAAGATTAACAAAGAAAACAAAATGACGATCCCGAAGGAGAGAGTAAACAGCTCAATAGATTGGTCTCTATGGGGCTTCATTCAAAATTGTTTCCTTATTCCCATACATGTGATCAAACAGCTCTTAGAATTTTATTAACAATGGAAATATTTCGAGTCTCAATAGTTGATGACGTAATGAAAATCCAAAACAACATGACGTAGATTGGTTTTATTCATCCTGCACTGGGTCAATGGACGAATCACGAAAAAGGACAATTTTGTAATAATATAATTTTAGGTTGATTGTATGAGAGAAACGTATCGGCTCCAATCATTCTACCCGATAAACAGCATATAATAGAATATTGTTCTGTATTAAGGCGAAATGTAACACGTGGAGTGCGGGTGAGAGATATATTCCGGTCGGAATGTACATAAAATTAGACGACTTCTATTCAACAGGCCCACCAAATCGCCGAATTTTTTTGTAGGCGGTTTTGACCTCAAAGAATATACTGTGAATAGTGTAAGATCGTAGGTGTTGTTTTTTGGCCGCAAAAATTATTTAAAAAACAAAAAGTCACTATTTTGATGTTATTACTTTTGGAATGAGATTTATCGAAAAAAGTTTCCTACAAAAAATGTGCGTGGTAATGAAATCTAAAAAATAAGTCCCATACAAAAATCACGTAGAATTATTAGTTTGGCGGTAAATCACTGGGAAAAAACTACGTGAAATTAAAAAAAAAAAAAAATTTTACGACAATTTATAAGGAAGATATGGAGATAGTTAACTAAGCCGCGCGAGGCTTAGAGTATACAGATTTTTATGGGCATTTTTTAATTCGTGAGATAAAACAACGTGAAATTAAAAAAAAAATCTTTTTACGACAATTTATAAGGGAGATATGGAAATAGTTAACTAAGCAGTGGGTCGAGACGCAGGCCCCCACCACGCCGCCCAGCTGCACCGACACTGCCATCCGCTATTCCGTGCGCGAGCGACCGAATGCAATCATGATCTGCCATGAGATTAATGCTCAGAACGGTTTGTATGATATCGAATGTTATGCCTAACACTGTTACGAATGCTCACGAGCTTGAATTTCGTGAAAATGTTGATTTTAACAGTAATAAATTTAAAAAACGTAAAAATGATTGTACCTCGGCTTGTAATAAAGATATTGAGACTTTTTTTTTTTAATTACGCGTCTCGCTAAAACCTATGAGAATCTTGAAGAATATTTTACAAAACTCAAATATTTAAGGAGTAACTTCTATTGGTTTATAAGCTAAAATTTTATATCCTTGAAAAACATAGTTTTTTTTTTTTGTTAAATCCTGAATGTATTTGTTGAAAATAACCACCCTAATTTTTTTGCACCTTGTGTGGGCCTTGTGGAACAGATGTTATATCGAAACGCCGGATTTACGAAAATCGGTTATTATTGCTAAATTATATAACATGGCTGGATAAAACGTACCGATATCTCTTCGGGATAGTTTCTTTTAGGTGATGGATGAGTTTCAGAACAGTACTTCATAAATAATCCACGTAAATACAATCAATAAAAATAATGTTTTTTTTTTGTTTAACAGTGATTTACCGCCAAACTAATCATTCTACGTGATTTTTGTATGGAACTTATTTTTTAGATTTCATTACAACGCACATTTTTTGTAGGAAACTTTTTTCGATAAATCTCATTCCAAAAATAATAACATCAAAATAGTGACTTTTTGTTTTTTAAATAGCTTTTGCGGCCAAAAAACAACACCTACGATCTTACACTTTTCACAGTATATTATTTGAGGTCCGAACTACCGACAAAAAAATTGGCGATTTAGTGGGCAAGTTGAATAGAACTCATGTTTAATTCGACTGGACTAATAGCTGTTTTAGCGTTTCCTTATTTGCTCCGACGGTAAGACAGAATTTATGTTAATTTTTGAATCAATACCATTCATAAACTGTGAGACCGAATGATTTGAAATTTCAACGCATAATTCCGGAGACTTCAATCCAGAGTCCACGAGCACGGAAAATATAAAAGATTAAATATAAAATTGTAAATTTTCGGCAAAAATCCGAGAGAAACAAAAATTGATTGTAATAATTATTTTATAGTTAAATTCCGAAAAAGTTGGTCTCGTTACCCTGGTTTTTCTGGGAACCGTTACTTTTTTGTCCCGAATGTAATTAAGATGCCCAATATTGCTCGAAGAAACCGTTCCAACGGGACAAAAGAAACGCATGAGTTGGGACCTAAGAAAGAAATAGTACATTATGCTACTAGGGAGGAAAGTGCGTGATTTTTGCCGAGTGCGAGGTTTGCTGCCCGAGCGAAGCGAGGGCAGCACGAGCACGAGGTAAAAATCCACTCCTCCCGGGTGGCATATACTTCTTTTCACCCGACTACGATAAAATGACCAAAAAATACGAAAAACAACACCGAAGTTATGCTCAAATCGCTTCGCATAAGGGAAGTGCGTTCCAACAGATCCCACACAAACCCTACTTTGTCTATCTACAAATTTTTCGTTTTATCGACTAAAAACATAATATGGCAATCATTATTGCTATTTTCAATGAATTAGATATTTGCAAGAAGTGAAAAATATTCTAAACAGAAAAAATACGATGTATGTTGCGTTGAAATATTGTGCGATTATCGAAAAAATTTGTATTAAATCTTTCATAAATCTCGCGTAGTCAGGGTTGAATTTCTATTCGGTAGATAGCAGCGAATTACGTTTCGATGTCAACAGACAAGAAATAACGCAATCCTATGACCATATACATAATATATATCCATATATAGTATATTATATATTATAGTATACATCACGGAGGATTATACATAGTAGTAGCTATATTTTTTTTTTATCCAGCCAGGAACATAAATTTCCACTGACATAAACTGTAATCGATAACCATTCGAATTTGGTCCATTACAATTATGTAGTGAAGCATCAACATCTAACGTCATTCACAAAGAAACTTTCACGAACTCGTCGATAAATGCCCAAGGAACACCAATGGTCATAAACATATCGAACTGTTCCAATCCAACGTTCCTTTTCAGGAATTAACTATTTTCCGTTAGTTTTCCGCAGTTATCGCACCTGAATCAGTAATTCAAGTAGTGAATTTTCTAAACTTGGCTTCATATATTATTATAAAAAAAAAAACAAGATGAGATTTGTCAAAACTGTTTCAATGCAGTGTTCTTGTTCAAAAACGAACTATTTTTCATTACTTTTTCGCAGCTACCGCGCTTCAATCACTAATTGAATTAGTGCATTTGATCGAACTTGGCTTTATGTATTATTAAAAAAAATTAATTAAAAAAACATATATAATAAAGATTTGTTAAAAATATATTGATGTTTTTATTTCGAACAAATACGTTTGGTGGTTGAAGAGAAGACCGAATGTAGTCATTTGCGAAAAATTTACTTTTCACCCGACTGCGATAAATGACCGTATTTCGCACCTGAAACGCGGGTCGAAAGTCATCAATTCCTGACCAGAGGGAAGAAAAGTAGATTTCCGGGCAAAAAAGTAAATTTCCGGGCAAAAAAGTAAAATTTTCGCAAATGACTACATTCGGTCTTCTCTTCAACCACCAAACGTATTTGTTCGAAATAAAAACATCAATATATTTTTAATAAATCTTTATTATATATGTTTTTTTTATTTATTTTTTTTAATAATACATAAAGCCAAGTTCGATCAAATGCACTAATTCAATTAGTGATTGAAGCGCGGTAGCTGCGAAAAAGTAATGAAAAATAGTTCGTTTTTGAACAAGAACACTGCATTGAAACAGTTTTGACAAATCTCATCTTGTTTTTTTTTTTATAATAATATATGAAGCCAAGTTTAGAAAATTCACTACTTGAATTACTGATTCAGGTGCGATAACTGCGGAAAACTAACGGAAAATAGTTAATTCCTGAAAAGGAACGTTGGATTGGAACAGTTCGATATGTTTATGACCATTGGTGTTCCTTGGGCATTTATCGACGAGTTCGTGAAAGTTTCTTTGTGAATGACGTTAGATGTTGATGCTTCACTACATAATTGTAATGGACCAAATTCGAATGGTTATCGATTACAGTTTATGTCAGTGGAAATTTATGTTCCTGGCTGGATAAAAAAAAAATATAGCTACTACTATGTATAATCCTCCGTGATGTATACTATAATATATAATATACTATATATGGATATATATTATGTATATGGTCATAGGATTGCGTTATTTCTTGTCTGTTGACATCGAAACGTAATTCGCTGCTATCTACCGAATAGAAATTCAACCCTGACTACGCGAGATTTATGAAAGATTTAATACAAATTTTTTCGATAATCGCACAATATTTGTACGCAATTTACATCGTATTTTTTCTGTTTTGAATATTTTTCACTTCTTGCAAATATCTAATTCATTGAAAATAGCAATAATGATTGCAATATTATGTTTTCAGTCGATAAAACGAAAAATTTGTAGATAGACAAAGTAGGGTTTGTGTGGGATCTGTTGGAACGCACTTCCCTTATGCGAAGCGATTTGAGCATACCTTCGGTGTTGTTTTTCGTATTTTTTGATCATTTTATCGTAGTCAGGTGAAAAGAAGCATATGCCATACGGGAGGAGCGGATTTTTACCTCGTGCTCGTGCTGCCCTCGCTTCGCTCGGGCAGCAAACCTCACACTCGGCAAAAATCACGCACTTTCCTCCCTAGTAGCATAATGTACTATTTTTGCCCGGAAATTTACTTTTTTGCCCGGAAATTTACTTTTTTGCCCGGAATTTTACTTTTTTGCCCGGAAATCTACTTTTCTTCCCTCTGGTCAGGAATTGATGACTTTCGACCCGCGTTTCAGGTGCGAAATACGGTCATTTTATCGCAGTCGGGTGAAAAATTCCTTTTTCAGTTTCTTTTTGTGTCCCTTTGGTTCCTTTCCAGGAACTCGTGCTGCTATTTTTTGCAATTGCTCCTTTTTCAGTGTCCTTTCGAGTTCCTTCATCGGAAAATTGTTAATTTTTTGAACGAATCATTTTTTCGATCTCTTTTTGAGGCTCTTGCTATTTTTCTTTTTTTTTCTCGATTCATCTTAGAGTCCCAAAGACGGGCCCCGCAAAAGGAATTATTCTATAATTTGTTTACCGAAGTTCCTTTTGCAGTCCTATTCATCCATTTAATTCGTTTCATTTTTTCCCGCTGGAACGGTTCCAACCAAAGGTTCCCAGATCCACCAGGGATAGGCTTTAAAGATGGATAAAAACCCGATCCAGCGAGCTGTTTTTTGTTTTTTTTTTTTTAATTACTGTGTGTGGAAAATTATAAAAATGGCATTGTCCGAAAGATGCACATGCTATCGTGGATAATTTTCTGTGCGGATAGTTTGAAAATATTTCATTACGTTTATAAAGGATTTTCCTGAGTTTTTCTGGTGCCAACTGTTAAATTGAAAGCCAAAAACCATTCTAAATAGTTTCAATATTTCTTACTATACCAAGGCAATTGTCGCTTTTCACATGATCTTAAAATATCCCGGATAAAGCTCTGTCTTACTGACTCTGACAGGTAAACAGAGTGCATAAAAATATTTTGCCACGTGGCGTATTCCTGAATGTGAGAAAGAGAATGCTTTGAAATATGGCCAAGTTATCCCGAGGACCTTTGTTCGTAGCATGACAATAAAATATGGGAATATAAGATATGAATGAACATTTTCCCCGAACATAGTAGAGATCTGAAACAAAAAGCGACGTAATAATTATGATGCAGCTGAATTCTGAAAGATCCAGCCATTGAGCTCAAGACGAATGAAAAGCCATAACAATGATTATTCGTTTCTTGCTTAAAATGAAAAATTAGCGAAATTGCATATTCCTCGAGGATTCGACGTGACTGGAAAATAAGACTAAAAAAACGACAAGTCATTTTGTTCAATAAATGTACCCAAGGCTGACTCGACTATGATCGAATTTGGAGATCGGCGAAGAATGAAATACCGTCCACCCAAAGTATTAGAAAAGATGATCACTGAAAAATGACCTTACTGGATGGATATCTATCGTTTAGGATGTCTCGGTGATAGTTCGATTATTTTCCGGTCATGCATGAGTCCCTCGACTTAAAATTGACCCAGATTTGTGATCAAGATAAAATAATGAGGAAGAAAAGTGTTAGTTTATAATTTGGACGTTTTTCCACGAATTTGATTTCAATAAGTCGAAATTTTTAACGTTGTTTCAAAGTAAATTCATGTTTGCAACGTCAAAAGTGCAGAAAATTTGTTCATCACTTTTCGGCTAAATCAATGCGTTGAACAAACAACCATTGCTCGCATCGTCAATAGATCTTACGATGCAGTGGCATAACTATAACATTTTAACGAGCATTAGTCTCCCTTGGCTTTTTTTTTTTGCGGCAAGTACCGGCTCGATAATTAACAAATTTACGAAAGTCAGAGCAATCATATCATTTTCCATAAACATTCAAAAAAGATATTTAAAAATTCAAAGTTTTCAGAAATCCTAAGCTCTTTAACAAATATTTTCAAACTCGATACCGAAAATCGTTGTCCCCTAGTTTATCTGTGTATTAAGCGTTGGCTCGGTAGTGTCAAATTCCCAAAAATTTTAGGGGACATGATTTTCCACCAAAAAAATAAATTCAAAATTTCACATAACTCAGAATTTTTTACAAATCTAAACCCATTTACCAATTATATTCAAACTCAATAACCAACATTAGTATTCCCTGGTTTATTTATGTAAAAAAGTACTGGCTCGCTAGTGATTCACGAATTTCAGACTTAACATACACAATTTTCCATGAAAATTCAGTATTTGGAAAAAAATTTAAAATTTCATAACAGATGTGAACCCTTTGATGGATTGTCGCCAAATTCAATACCAGACATTCTTGTGCCCTAGCCTATTTGTGCAAGAAGTTTTAACCCGATAGCTACAAATTTATGAAAGTCAGAGCACGGACTTTTTTTTTTTGAAAAATTCCAAATTTTATAAAATCAAAATTTTTTTTTTGTAATTTTCACAAAAATTAAACGATCAGGGTTTACTGCTCTACTTGTGCGCGAAATTTCGGCACGATTGTTCGAAGCGTTCTCGAGATACAAATGTTTGAATTTTTCACGACCAGTGCATACATGTTCAGAAATTTTTTTTTTTAAGTGATTTCTTGACTATTTGGAAAATTTTAAGCACTCTGACATGAAAATCTCGAAAAACAAAAAAAAAACAAAAAAAATTCATGAAAACAAAGCTTCCTCTATGAGGAAGCAAAATAAGTACAAACTCAGTCATTTACAGGTCAATAAATTGTCAAATACAAATCAAATACACTTGTCAAATACAAGTGATTCTAAGGTTAGCCTCGCGAGTCACGTGACCGGCCGATGAACGAACGCCGACGTTTATTAGACCGCGACCAGTCGGTGACTTTTGAATGACCGAAAAAAGAGCTGAACAAAAATCATTACGGATCCACTAGGAATTTTTTCCGAAAAATTCCATGCAATTGCGAATAATTTGAAGTTCGAAAGTTTTCAGGCTGCTAAATGTTAAATTAGCAGCACAATACTGAAAAACATGTGAAAAATCGCTTCTGGCTTGGATAACCTTCGCGTGCTCAGTGCATGTGTCTCAAATGTTCAACGACAATCCAGAATCTAAAACACGGGGCAATTATTAATATTATTTTCTAAAAAAAAAAAAAAAGAAAGAAAAAATCAGAAGAAAATCCCTTGAGTATTCATGCGGAACGTATAGATGATGCTTGTACCACCACCAAATAAGAGTATCCCAAAGTCATCTCCGAGGAGATTTGAGTGTATACGTCAAGGATCAAGACACGGACACGCACTCTCCCTCTCTCTCTCTCTCTCTCTCTCTCTCTCTCTCTATCAAGTTTCATTGTAATTCTAACATAATTGTATTAATGCTCATTATTCAATCTTTTATGTTATAATTGTCGTCATTCTAATAGAATTGTATTCACGCTCATTCTTCAATCAATTGCGCAACCGTATACGTAATTCTCCCAGAAAATTGTGATCTAGGTTAATTCTCAATGTCTTCGTTGATTCATAGCATTAATTCCTTTTCTAGTCCACTCAAATCTGTAATTTTCCACCCTCGCTTTGTGCATCTGTACTCTTTTATCACTTGTATAATCCTATCTTGTATAATTATATCATTATTTGCATCTGTCCTCTCTCACCACTTGTATCATCATATCTTGTTAACTTTTTGCCCCATAGTTAAACTAGGACATCACAATAAACAATCAATCTCTCTATCAAGTTTCACTGTCATTTCAACATAATTGTATTTATGCTCATTATTCAATCTTTTATATTATAATCATCGTCATTCTAATAGAATTGTACTCACGCTCATTCTTCAATCAATGGCGCTACCCATATACGTAATTCTTCCAGAAAATTGTGATCTAGGCTAATCCCTTCACTGGCAGACGATTTTGAGACCTAGATGGACATTTCTGGCAGTGAAAAAAAAAGTCGGAGAAAGAGCTCACAAATGTACACTCCAAGACGTTAACATTCTTCTTTCGTTCATCGGAATTACACGTGAGTGCATCTGCACCGTTCTTTTCATAAAAGACACGGAAAAAAATTTTCTTAATAAAAAAAAAAAATGAGAAAAGAATAAAATTAAAAATATATTTAAGTATAAAATGAAAAAAAAAGTATAGAATGAAAAAAAAGTGACAAAAAAATATATAAAAAGTATAAAATGAAAAAAAAAAATTATAAAATGATTTGAAAAGACAAAAAAAAAAAGATGTAGCGTAAAATCCTACCGTGCAGCCTCCTCGTGGCACACTTCGGGTCTTGAAAGTAACTCAACAGCTAATTTCCGAGGTTTTTTCAGTAGTCCGGGAGCCAGCGACCGATTTTTGTCTGTCATTTCTTCTCGGCCGATAATTCGTGAGACGACTAAGATAGTTGTGTCTTAGAGCCTGGGGATCGTCAGCTGCGGCATCGTGGGTGGGTTGGGTGATGGCGGCCGCCCACGCACGTAAAAAAAAAAATATGTTTTCAATCATTTCCTCCCGATTCAAAATTTGTGAAATAATAGGTTGGCATAATACTTACTTGAAAAAAAAAAAAAAAAAGTCAGCTGGCTATAACGCAATGAACTATACGTCATAGCTGCTCATACGAACATGTAAAAAACAAAAAAATTCCAGTGATTTCCTCCAGGTTGAAAATTTGACAGATGATAGTTTACATGCTACTTCAAATAAAAAAAAAAAGGAGTCAGCTGGCTGTATGTCGGGGGAAAGATTGTCAGCTGATGCGGTGAAAGTGTCGCGCGGAAAGGTAGTGTGAGCGCCGCTCGCCTATTTAAATACACTAGCTGACGGGTTTTTCCCCGGCATACAGCCAGCTGATTTTTTTTTTTTTCATCCAAAGAATCATGTCAACTATTATTTTACAAATTTTCGACCGAGAGGAAATAACGTACTTAAAGTTATTCGACACAACGCTCCTTGCACGTGAGTTGTAAACATAAAATAATCAAGAAATAAAAATTAAATAATACCAATGATTTTTTTTTTATTTATATTAAATAATAATTATTAACATAATATTAAATAATTATTAACATTATTGGACACAATTGTATGTAAAAAATTACATTTCTTTAATTCGATTCTGAGACGTCAACGTTGCCGACACCAACGTTTGCCTCAGTATTTTCATTATTATCAGCTTCCTCGCTTGTAACGTCATCTTTTTCTATCTTCCGCATCACGTTGAGGTCTTCGCTTTCTTCTGCAAGATCTTTTATGGAATCCCGTCCACTTCTTCAAAATAAAGAAAATTTTTCTTCACGGCCTCTGAACTTTATCCTGGTTTTTTTTCACAAAAAAAGCATGTATAGACATGTTCAGCGGTACCTTCTCGGCAGCGCATTCAACATATTCGGCTAATTCCGGGGTGCGGCTTACTTGGCTAGTTACGACATTCTCGCAGGGCGGAGAATTTTGGATATTAATATTTTCAATAACGTCCTCACTTCGACCGTATAATCATCTTGAACAAAAGGTTGCCTGAAAAAAAAATGTACTTAATGTAAACAAATTGCAGCTATATATTAAACTTTACAGTTCATAACAGTATATTTGTTTATTGCTTTATTAAGTATAATATATTAAGAATCCCTTCACAAAAATTTGAGACCAAAATATAAAATATACTGAGGCATTTCACCCCGTTTCGAACGGTCGAAAGATTGACCGATCCCAAAAAAATAATAATTTTGTCTAA
This sequence comes from Rhorus exstirpatorius, assembly GCA_963564615.1. Lineage (NCBI taxonomy): Eukaryota > Metazoa > Arthropoda > Insecta > Hymenoptera > Ichneumonidae > Rhorus > Rhorus exstirpatorius. The sequence continues at coordinate 26,319,392 of OY751315.1, forward strand.
TTACACAAATATATTGAGCGAATTGATGTGAATTTTTTCAGAATTTTTGGATCACATTTTTTGGGTTATTCCAAGTTCCAACTTTTTTCTACGAACCTCCGTTATAATCGTATACTTTTGAGATACGGGGGTTCGTAGAAAAAAAGTTGAAACTTGGAATAATCCAAAAAATGCGATCCAAAAATTCTGAAAAAATTCATATAAATTCTTTCAATATATTTGTGTAATTGGACAAAATTATGATTTTTTTGGGATCGGTCAACTTTTCGACCGTTCGAAACGGGATGGAATGCCTCATATATAGAAAATATAGTCGAGAGAACGTCGGCATCGCACGCTGTGAACCGCGCAATTTTTAGAATACCTGTATATACAGCTTTATACCCAGTGGTACGAAATTTACGTTATATATTTCCCCTCTCGTAAATTTCATCCGTTTTTATATTTTGAAAAATATTTAAATTTCGCGTAATCTCAAATTTTCATAAATAATATTAGTTGAAATAATCATATCGATTTTCGCGTGTATTATAAGGTTTTATAAAGAAAATTAATAATTTATATTGTTCAACGTACTCTGCTGTTGAAGAAGACGATGCTACTTTTGATGTAGAGTCTCTGTGTTTTGGCGGTAAAGCTGTAAAGCGTCTGTAGCACTCGCTGTGATACAGGCAGTACTGCTTCTTTTCCAACTAAATTATTATTTTTCCGAGTAGTTAATATTTCACTGCACTTGCACAAATTTTCTTTACCGAAAGGACTTTAATTTCGGAGTAGACTAATGGCAAAAAATGCAAAAAGTATTTATCTCAGACATTTTTAAATTTTATTCCACAGTCTAACGCAGTTCGGCAGTCTATTTTCGACTGATCCTTCCGATCCGTTTCGAAGATCTGTTCCCACTGACCGTTCAAAATATGTACAAGCCTAAAGGTACAAAGGAGGCAGATCAGAGAGGGGGAGTACGAGCAGCTGCCGCTCAGATTAGATAACTGGGGCCTTCGATTTCACTTCGTGCTTGGGTCCTTGCCATAAAGTTTTAGCAAATGTATATGTGCATATATATATATATATATATATATATATATATATATAAATTTATTTATTTAATAATTTTTTAATATCACTAAAAATACTTTATTTTTGCGCGTGCAAGGAGCGTTGTGTCGAATAACTTTAAGTACGTTATTTCCTCCAGTTTGAAAATTTGTCAAATAATAGTTGACATAATTCTTTAGATGATAAAAAAAAAATCAGCTGGCTGTATGCCGGGGGAAAACCCGTCAGCTAGTGTATTTAAATAGGCGAGCGGGGCTCACACTACCTTTCCGCGCGACACTTTCACCGCATCAGCTGACAATCTTTCCCCCGACATACAGCCGGCTGACTCCTTTTTTTTTTTTTATTTAAAGTAGCATGTAAACTATCATCTGTCAAATTTTCAACCTGGAGGAAATCACTGATTTTTTTGTTTGTTTTTTACATGTTCGTATGAGCAGCTGACGTATAATTCACCGCGTTATAGCCAGCTGACTTTTTTTTTTTTTTCAAGTAAGTATTATGCCAACCTATTATTTCACAAATTTTCAACCGGGAGGAAATGATTGAAAACATATTTTTTTTTTTACGTGCGTGGGCGGCCGGTATCACCCAACCCACTCACGGTGCCGCAGCTGACGATCTCCAGGCTCTCTAAGACACAACTATCTCAAATCGTCTCACGAATTATCAGCTGAGAGGATTTTGGTCGCCAAAAACCCCCCCGAACACAAATTTCATAATGATTCGCCGGATTTTAAAATTTTCCGAAATTATGGTCGCCATATCGGATCAGCCATTTTGAGCTTTTAAATTTTGATACAAAATTCGTGTTCAGCGAGTCAAAAAAAAAAAAAAACCCCCCTGAACATCATTTTCATCTAAATTCGCCAAATTTTCAGATTTTTCAAAATTTTCGGTCGGCCATATTGAATCAGTCGTTTGGAATTTTGAAAATTTCACACCAGATTCGTGTTCAGAGACCCAAAAAAACCCCTATGAACGGTCGTTCACGCACCAGAACCATCCTGAATTCACGTTTTTCGCCCTTCCCAGTGAAGGGATCAATTCTCAGTTTCTTCGTTAATTCGCAGCATTAATTCCTTTTCCAGTCTACCTAAATCTATAATTTTTCATCCTATTAACGTTCACGTAATTTTTCATCTTCTCTTTTTCACTCTTTTATCACTTGTATAATCCTTAATAATGATATAATTATATCATTATTTGCATCTGTTCTCTCTCACCAGTTGTATCATCATATCTTGTTAACTTTTTTGCCTCATAGTCATAACAGAGGGCGTCAATATAAACCATCAATCGATATCTCTCTCTCTCTCTCTCTCTCTCTCTCTCTCTCTCTCTCGTGATGCTCGTCCCATATTCAACCTCGACGATTGGTCGAAAACTCACCTGTATTCTTGCAGTAATACAATTTGTGAAGATGCGACACGGTAAATAGAAATAAAACGAGCGGCATGTCACCGACAGTCGGCGGTTTGACGTAAGCCTTGTTCAATGGATCACTGATACCCGTCCAATCCAGCCTGACGCTGAGCTCGCGCAAAAGATCCTTCTCTTCCTCGTTCATCGGAATGTCCGAGGTCTTCTTTCGCAGCTCCGATAAAATCGCACTGCCGAATATAATTTATTAAAAGACTCGTTGATCGAATCATAAATGCAAAAAAGAAAAACAAAAAAAAAAACAAGGAAAAAAAAAACAAAAATAATCGTCATATACTTACACGTTCAAAGTACGAAGCGAAGCCTCCATATGTTTAGCCTCGAATTTGCAGGCTTTGTTAAGCTCGTAGGCCATTTTATTTCTGAACAATTGATAATGGCCAATTCGCATGATCCAGTCGAAAATCGATGGCCAAATTTTGCTCGTACTGCCCGATATTACGCTGTAAAGCCTCGACGGATTGCTCGTCGTTCCCTTAACGTAATCCTCGTGCTCGATCAACGCACGGCACTCGTCGAGCATCGTTGTCCAATTTTTTTCACGCCCACCCTTCTCGATGTAGCTCATCATATCGCGCAACTCGACGGTCACGTAATGGGATATTAATTTGTCGAGACCGGCAATACCGGGTGTACCCATTGTCGCGAGTATCATTGTGAATACTTTCTGGGCAAATACCTCGTTCTGGGTCCTGAGATCGTACCAGGCAAGCGCGTGCTCTATATAAACGGTCGTTCTGAAAATTTCGTTGAAATCGAATAATACAATTGACGTTTATTTGCCGTTGAATTTTTTTTTTGTTTTTTTCTAAATATTTATCGATATATTTTCGTACGCTTTGTATTATACCTGTAATCGGTGACCCGAATCAATTCACGCGCCAGGCGACCCATGAACGTGCCAGAATTCGTCTCGATTGGCATCGCGCTATCAATTTTCTCCTCGTAAAGCAAAAATTTCCATGATTTTTCCGCCGACCAGGTTGAATCTCTGCATTCTTCCCCCAGAGCCGTGTTTATAATATACGTTATCTAAGCGAGATAGATGGAAAAGTGAAAAAAAAAAAAAAAAAAAAAAACAAAAACAAAAACAATAAATAAAAAGCGTTTTTTCGCCGCTTTTTTTCGAAAAAACATGACTCACTTCTTCGTGCCATATTTTCAAGCTGTTGATATTTATGTAATCCTGTATGTATTGAAATGATTTTCTATAACCGTCCATCACTGTGGCCAGGCTGGTCAATTTCGTTGCTAGAGGAATCTGAGGAAAGAAAGAAAAAAAAAGAAAGAAATCGCTAATTATAGTTTGACTTTTTTATCCAGAATGATCGTGTAATCTCGTGATCGCATAGAGCAATCGATGCAATCGATTCTCAGTCCGATCAAATGCCAAATATATTGTTTCATCCCGATAGACGGGGGAAAAAAAAAAAAAAACCAAAAATTCGCATACTTTGGACTTTGAATCGAAAGCGAGGCCGTTTTGCAGTGTCTGGGTAACTTTTTTCACGAGCTCACGACGAATACCGTCCTCCAAGAGACGATGAGAATCGACCCTCAGCACACCGAGGGAAACGCTCTTCAACGATAGAACTCCCTTCGTGAATACGGACACCTCGTAAGTTAATTTAGCCATCTGCGAGAGAAATACGAATAGAACGAAAGACTCGTGAAAAGAGGCGGCTGATGGATGAAAAAAAAGAAAAATTAAAATCGATCGAATTCCCGAAAAAAAAAAAAAAAAAAAAAAAAAAAAATCAAATTCAGCCCGCGTTATTTCATCGCTCGATACCTGCAAACGCTCGTCGAGCTGTGCATAATCCTTCAGTGTGTCCTTGTTCAATCTCGTTGGTATCTCTTTGAATACATTTGTCTCCAAATGAACGATCCGGGCGAGAAGACCGAACACGGTTTCGGGAATTATTTGCAAAACACGACGCGCATAACTCTCCAATTGTCTCGAGTAATATTGCGACACCGACGACAGATCGGCGCTTCTCGCCTGATTAACCCTCAGTAACGGTGTTTCCAATGCCGAGGCCATCTAAGAACGGAACATTTTTTTTTTTTTTTTTTTAAACAACAAATATAATGAAAACAATTGTGCACGTTCGACAAACACCGCTGACAAAAGATTCCTCTGCTATTGAATTTATGCACACCTTGGTGAACAATGCTTTGAGTTTCGTAACCGTTGGGGGATCGTCTTTTATGCGAGCTTGCATTATAGGGACGAAAGATTCCATGATATTCCAGGCATAACAACAATCCGTGACTATATTAAGCGCGATCATCGTATCTTCGGTTATGCTACCCGTGCGCAGCATGTTATGTAATATCTCGCACGTATCGGTTAGATAACGGGACACTTGCAAATTATTCTTCAATTGATGAAATTCTAAATCCAAAAGAAAATATATATAAATAAATAAATAAATAAAAGCAAAAGGATTTCCTCATTTTGTTTTTATTTCATTTTTTTTTTCTTCCTTATGAACGTTTTGAAAGTGAAAAATGATAAAATTTATGCCAAAGTAACGTGAAATTATATTCTATAACGCGAGGAAATATATTGCCCTGAAGATATCTGAATTTCTGAAAATTTGAAGTTTGGCAATTTTTGCTTTTTTGCAATTTTTGCAATTTTTGAAATTTTGGCTTTCAAACTATTGCTCTGAGAGATAACTGTGCGGGAACGTTTTTGTCCATTTTTCAATTCTCTACGATCGGATTTTTTCACATTTCTTTTTAAGCCGCAAATAGAACACGTTTCGGCTACTTTAATTCTTTGGCCTCGCCTGTTCATCCGAGAGATGACTGTGCATGAACTTTTCTGTTCCTTTTTCGATTCCCTGCAATTGGATTTTTGCACTTTTTTTTTAAGCCGCATTTCAAGCGGTTTTTCTCAGATGAACAGGCGAGGCGAGGGCGCGCGTGCCAAAGAATCAGACTCAACACAAATGCGCTTTATATGCGGTTAAAAAAAAAAAAAAAAAAAGTGAAAAAATCCGATTGTAGGGAATCGAAAAAGGGAGAAAAAAAAGTTCCTGTACAGTTATTTATCAGAGCCGTAGTTCAAAAGCCACGAATTGCCAAACTTCAAATTTGGAGATATGCAAATTTGATTTTTTTTTTTTTCGTTAAAATTCATCAATTATTCTTGATTTTTTTTTTGGGGGATTTTGATTTTTTAATAAAATATCCTACTGGACTTGCGCAAAAATTATCTTGAAATATGTTTTTCCGAATTACCGTTCGCATCGAATAAACGGTAGAAAAAAAAAATATTTTCACAAATGATTTCCTGTGAGGATGAAAAATTATTTAAAAATTGAAAAAAAAACAAAGATTTACCCTGAACTTCTCCCAGAGCTTGCAGCAATTGGGCTATTATTCTGCCATCCTCCTGCTGTAACGTGCTGACGTGACCGCTGGTATCCTTGAACCACGATTTAAGGCACTCGTTGTTCTCAACACCGTCGAGAAATTCATTGCCACTGAATACCTCGGCGAGATTATTCAGTCGCTCGACGCACGTGCTCTTATTCTCGTTCCATTTGGATTCTTTGTCGGTCAATAGCTGAAAGTTTTAATTGAGATATATTTTTTTTTTTAATCATTTTTCACGGATTCCTCAAAGTACGAGTATTAATAAATAATGTTAAATTTTTAAATCTAATTTAAATCCATGCATAAAGGCTTATCGATTTACTTGAAAAATTCATAGACGAATTCTTAAAAATATTATTCACGATTCAGAATGTAAGTTTTTTTTTTTTTTGCCTTGTTCGATCCAACGAAACATTGATAAATTTTTCCGATTCAACGCTTGAAGAAAATCAATTGAAAAATTTGACTCGGCTCTCACCTGTTTGTACATATTTTTTAGATGATGCTCGATCTGCGCTGCGCTTAGCAACAAACGAAGACAATCCTCGTTTGTGCATTCGCTCTCGTTTATGATCTGCTGGCGAAGGGTCCGAGAACGTTTCGAGTCTTCGATGAGTATCGTGGGTGTCGCGGTGTGCAAAAGTATCCAGTGCAACGAGACATTGCATTCCCGTATCAATTTTACAATCGATTCTATCTCGTGCTCGTCGAACGTTACGGCCAATTGTAATTTTTCCGTTTTCACTATTTGTTCCTGAAAAATACTCGTGAAATCGGCAATTAGTTCTTTTTTTTTTTCATAGTAACAATAATAATAATAAAACCTCGAATATAATCCGAATACTAACTTTGATTCTTTGACCAAAATTTTGGGCAATTCTCTTGACGTTTGAAGTCTCGAGGGTATTGTTCAGGGCGATTCTCGCCGCTTTGTAAGGGAGCCACCATTGTTGCAAATTTATCAAAATTCCCATGTAAATGCTTATCACCCAATTGTCGGGAAAAAAACGATCGACGATTTCACGCATTATCGCCGATTGAACGTGAAGAATTTCCGATTGAAAGGACAAAATAATTACGAGCATAGACGCTTGATTTGCCGAGGCGATGCTACGATGCTCGGGATGCGGAAATGCCAGGCTCTGATTGTATATCTCGTCGGATCTCAAACGACCGATCAAAAGCTCGATAAGAGACGTCTTTATTGGTACTCGCCTGAAAATTAATGTATCATCGATTATCCACGATAAGATCGAGTCGATAAATCGACTGAGGTCAGAAGAAGAAGAAGAAGAAAAAAAAACATTATGAAACCCTCGATGGATTACGTGAAATAATTTTCGGGATAATTTGTAGGCCGTTTCTGCGAGATCTTTGAGAATCCCGTTGAGCGTAGAAGCTTGCAGACATGCTCGACTTTCGTGGCTGACGAACGTTGGGCGTTGTATCTATTGTAGGATACCAAAAGACGCTCGCGAATCTGTCCTTCGAATTGATGATCCACGAGAAGTAGCATAACTCCGTATAAATATACAGCTTCGCACTGAAAAATTTCAAGTTACACGTACCAAATGTTACGGATAAGCAAAAAAAAAAAAAAAAAAAAAAATGCCACGTCAAAGTAGCACAAAAAAGAATGATATTGTACAATTTATTAATAAATAAAAGATCACAAAATCAAAATATTAATAGCGTCAAGTAACACTGCACAAAAATAATAAAAGATCTTTCATTGGCAAATAAAAGATGCGATGCGTAACTTTTTGGCCACTGTGTTCCTTTTTTTTCCTGTATTAATTTTTCGACATGTTATTTCATTAATCGCGAGTTGATGATTATTTTATTCGCAACTAGCTGACCCGACAGACGTTGCCCTGTCCAAATTTCATAAAATTTTTTTGTGATCATTTTGTAAATTTGTGAAAAGACCTAAATTGCTCCGTCTTATCGGTGGCATTGCAGTGCGATTAAATCGTGTCAATTCAATTAAATTGCGTCGATTGCGACACAATGTGCGATGCGAAGAATCAAAATTCAACTGAAAATGGACGATTGATTCACTTTTTTGTTACCGTATAACCGTTTGTCACGTAAAAAATCATCGTATTTCGTAGGTAAATCTGTAAATTTTGTTTGAGATAAAACGACGAAACTCGATTCATTTCACGAAACGATTGCGATGAACTTACAACAAAATCACAATTCAACTGAAAATCAACAACCGAAACAATTTTTCATCGCTATGTAACCGATTCGCTTGATTCACAATATTTGCGCACGTAGCGAAATAAATTTGAATAGAAATAAAATATCCACATTTGTTGGACGGATCGCGAAACCATACAAAAGTAAAGACAAATGTAATTTTATTTTTTATCAAGGCTGGGATGCGTTTTTCCAGATTTTTCTCCGGATCATCCAAATTTTTTTTGTCAATTGAAAACATTCAATCGAGTTATTTCCGTCCCGGGGGAGCATAACGAACAAAACAAAAAAAAAGTATCAACCAAATATGTCGTTAACTGCAAAAAATTATGATTTTTTTGCAGTTTGTCCGAATTTTTCGACTCTCCTTTGTAATTGTCCTGAATTTTTTTTTTCCTGAAAACTTTTCCAGGACCATAACGAACAAAACAAGAAAAAGAATTGCGCATATCCATCGTTCGAATCGTGAGTTATGGTCTTGAGTTCGTACAAAAATCCCATGGAAAAAAGCACTTTTAGTTTTTCCCGAATTTTCCAATTTTCCGGGCAACTTTTTCAATTTTTCTTTCCCCAAAAATCTTATTCGGACTATAAAAAAAAAAAAAAAAAATTAGCCGAATCGGTCCAGCCATTCTCAAGCGATGCGCTTTCCAACGAACAGCATTTAATTTTTATTTATGAATTTTTCAATTGAATTTACGAAATTGTAATTAAATTTTTTTTTTACATTCTTCATTGAGGATTGAAAAATCTTTTTTACATTCCGCATTGAACGATCTGTGCAAAAGATAAATTATATGCGTAAAGAACTTCCTCGAGACACTTTGCTGGGATATAATTATGAAACGAGACGATGAATGATCTTGAAATTTTTCACACTCAAAATAGAGCTCAAGAATATCGATAATTGATGAAATTCGTAGATAAAAAAATTCAACTTTGATCGTCTCTGTGACGAAGAAATAAAAAAAAAATTCACCATTAATTGTTTGCCTTCCTCGTTGAGAGTTACGCTCTCCACGGATTGTTGTATGTAAACTCCGTCCTCCAATTCATCGACATAGGAATTCAGGTCGGTAACGTACTTATGAATACTTTCGAAGGCCAGGTAAAATCTTGTCAGGATATCAGCATAATTTTCACGCACGCTCTCATCAATTTCCCTGAGCCCCTGGAGCAAGGGAGAAAAATTGATAATCACGAATGCTCAATTCTTTCGGATTTTTCAATCAAGACCGCTTACCGCGTCATTTTCAATTTTTTGCTCGTAGACACCCTCGGCTTTGAAATAGGCAAAATCCAATATAACGGCGCCATACTTTTGTACATATTGCTTCGAATCCAATCTATGAAATATATTTACCGTCGGAATATTGAAAAAAATTGTATTTCATTGAGCGTAAAAAAAGAATCGACAATAACGTTGCATCTGCGCATATTAGACGTTTATTCTCAATGAAAATTTAAATTAGACGCACACAATGTGACAGTTCCAGAGTTTGACGAGACATTAATATACTGTACAACTATGTGTATTATTTATTCACAATTTATCATGTACAACGGTTGTTTGCGTTAGAGGCAAAAGAGTCACCTGGCAGCATCTCAATGTGGATAAAATTGAGGACAGTAATGTTCGTTATAAAAATCATAATATTGAAATATTTATTTATTTTTCTAACCTAAAAACACGGGGCACATATTCCTTCAAGCGCATAAGCTCCGCTATTATTGCATTTCCACGTGAAACGAGCCTCAGAAGATTTTGCCCGCATGTATTGTTGTTGGCCAAAAAATCACCCATTGTTAAGCAATTATCATCGTGTTATTAAGACTTTTAAAGATTCATTGTTAGTACGATTGGAGTAAAAATTAGACATGACATTTCTTCAATAACCCACTAGTCGAGTGAGTGAAGGGTAGTCCCGCCTTAAAAGCATAGCGCTGCCGTATTAGTGCGAGTGAAAGAGTGTATGTAAACCGTAAAGTGATAGGCACAATAAAGAGAGAGAGAGAGATGTCCGTACGAGGCGTATCCTGCTCGTGACTCGTTCTGGCGAAAATCGAAACTATTTTTTCTCTGTCAAAAGTTCACCGGTATTATCTTTAGGAGTGACCAAAAGTTTAGATAGTGCAGAAAATCTTTGCTGACTAAAACCAAGATACATGACCTAACACCGCTAATTTATTTAAAACGCACAAACTCTACTGACATAATTCACAATTTTATACATGGCTTCGAGGGCTTCGTTCGACTATCGAATATACATCATAACCCTTTATTTATTCAACACAACAGTATTCTTATTATGAGTCAAATATATTACTTTAACTATCGACTGGCGTCCGAAAAATAAAAAGTTCATTTTTTTTTTAAATAAATAAAACCTCAATAATACAAAAGACTGATAAATATAGTTTTAAAGAAACGTATAAATTAGCCCTGTACAATGTTTACTGCGTTGAAACAAATTTTGGATAGCGCCACTTTGTGGATCTACGCGCAGACCATTTGGATTATCGTCGTGAGCTCTATGTACTATTTCACAATACCTTGGATAGCATGGGGCACTTTGGCAATTTTTATTGCGCTGAGATTAGGGAGAAATCCGTCGCCCGATCCAAAAGTCGTGCAGAAAATATTAGGGACCGATCCATTCGATGCGGAGAAAGACGATCATTGCGGCGACAGTCGGGGTAACGGGAAGAAATATTGCATGCGAGTGGTGGCCCACCGTGGTGGAGGATACGATTATCCCGAAAACAGCCTGTCGGCTTTCAAAAATGTAAAATCACACGCTACTCGTTAATATCCCTCTGTATCACATTTTTTTTTTTTTCTTTTTTCTTTAGTTTTTGTCTAACGCCATTTAGTTTTATGGGCAATACTAGTAGTATACGTTTCTTTTTTTTTTTTTTTTGGCAAATTTTTCTAACCAAAGTACAGAGCTACTAACGATTAATTTGATAAAAAAAAAAAAAAAAAAAATTGAATCGCCTTGTTTTATGGATTACCGCTATCGCACGGTTTATACGAATGAATGAACGAGTTTTATCTTTGCAGAGCAAAGAGAAAGGTTGCACCGCGGTTGAATTTGATCTTGCTTGTACAAAAGATAACATTCCAATCATATTTCATGACGAGACAATCGAGAGACTTACCGGTAAAACCGGCACAATTAGAGAAATGACCTGGGATGAATTGAGTCGATTGGATATCAGCGAAAATCATCCTCTCAGGTACTAACACCGCCTATTTTCATTTGATTTTTTTTTTTTCCATTATTTTATATCTTCATCTAATAAATTTTCATTCGATACCAGAGAAAAATTCAATGGAGTCGAAAGAATCGCTCTGTTCGACGAGGTCTTGGAGGAATGCTTGCGCAACGGACAGCGTATATTCATCGATATAAAAGAGAAGAGCGTGGAGATTGTGCAAGTAATTTTGGACGCTTACAAAAGACATCCGGAACTCTTTGATAGAGCGGTCATATCCAGTTTTCATCCGATTCTCATCTACATGGTAGGATTTTTTTGATTCTTTTGTTTAATTAGAAAATCGATTATTTTTACTTCGTTCAAGAGTACTCGTGTATCAAATTATTGAATACTTGTTTTTTTTTTTTGCCTCGGGCCTATAAAAAAGCGATTTTTGGTGATTTTTTTTTATAAGGAAAGAAACAACTCACCTTCTTGAAAAATTTTATTGTACTTTAATACACATTTGAAGAATATTAAAAAAAAATTTTATTAACTAATTTTCGCAAAATGGCGTAGTACAAAATTCGGAGTATGAATGAAATTTTTTTTTTTCAATAATTATGGGGCGCATAATGTAGAGTAAGTAAAAATAATGAGGACGTATTTTTTATTTTTCGTTAAAAATGACAGATTATAGGCAATTTAATATCATGGATTTTGATATATATAGATATGGCGTAACATGTGTGACGTCATAATGTTATATTTTTCAATTTGTTATATTAACGGCAATTTTGATTCAAATAAAAAAATAAAAAATACTCTTCGTGCAATAAAAATACTATAAAATGACTTTTTTACGAATGTTTTTAGTTCATTCAGGATGGTTTTTAATTATCTAAAGAATGAACTTTGGTTTGGATCGTTAGGTCAAATAGTTTTTTTGCTATTTTTGATAGCCCGCCGGTTCGAGATTCCAGCGGCGAGGCGCTTCTATGGTCAATTTAATACTCCGCCATTTTCCGACAGTTAGTTAATAAAACTTTTTTTTTATGCTCTTCAAATGTGTGTTAAAGTACAATAAAATTTTCAAGGAGGTCCGTTGTTTCTTTCCTTATAAAAAAAAATCACCAAAAATCACCTTTTTTTAGGCCTCTACACCAGAGACGACTGCCTCAATATAACTATGGTGCTTTTGTAACAACAGTTTTGGGTAATTGTCGATTTTTGTTCAGGGATCGAATGAATACTGAAAAAGTAATGTCAAACGACCCCGAATCGATAAAAATTTCATACCAACTGATTTTTTTAATTTTTTAATTTCATATTTTTTAATTTCATACCAATTGATTTAAAAAATTTTTTTTACCCGAATCGAAAGTATATATCCAAAATAACACAAGTTTGAAAAGAAATATTGAATAATTAAAGAAAGTAATTTTACTCTTCAGTGTAAGTTTAATCTTCAGCAATGAGAGCTGCTAAAGTTTTGAAAAAAAAATACTGCTGTATCCCATAAGACCCAAAAATCCCTTTTAAGATCTAAAATCGACCGATGCAATTAAAAATATTTTTCGAAAAATGGACAAGCCCCTAAATTCGTTGCTATCCATAGTTGGAATTATTTCAATTCACGGCGTATTGATAATGAATTATTTCCACTAAAACGAAATTAATTCAATTATTCATCGATCTTGTATGCGCAATGAATATCTCAGGTGAGAAGAAAAGAGCCTCGGATAGTAACGAGTCTCGCTTGGAGGCCCAAATTTTTTTCGACAAAATCGTACAGCGGATTGGATGGACCGGGTCCGGTGCGTTACAGAAATCCATTCAAGCACCTGTTGGCATCGATTCTCGATGCCGTACACGAATGGGCATTGCCACGATTCACGTATTACATACTCGGTATATCGGCCATTTTATTGCACAAAGATGTCATGAGTCCGTGAGTAATTATTGGTCATATATACATTTTACTTGTTCGATAAATCGTTTGTACATTAAAAATTTTACGAATATATATATATATATATATATATATATATACAGAGAGGTGGTATATCGATGGCGCAATCGAGGAATACGCGTGATAGCGTGGACCGTTAATTTACCATCGGAAAAAATGCACTTTTCGAGATTACTGAAAGTTACGTACATGACCGACACGCTATTGGCGGAAAAAGTTACGTAAACCAAAATATTATATCCACATAAATGCTGAATACACTCCATTTGAAGAAACAGATTGCCGAATATATATGCGTGCGCTTCGCCTAAAGGCATATATGGTCGTTCAAAGTTTTAGATTTTTCAACCGCAATGATATTTGAGAAAGCAAAAAATGCTATAATCATAATAATATTAATAGGAAATGATGAATTTTTTTTTATTGTTAGACAAAACGATTGAAACTTTTCGATTCAAGTTATCCAAATTATCATCTTTGACAATATTTATTCCTCTCATTTGACCTGTGCAACCTTTGAACGGCCATATCGTCGATTTTTATTATTATTATTTTAAATATCATTCCATGAGGCAGCGTATTCTCAAATCTGATTCTCGAATACATCTTTATGTAGTATTAAAAGAAAAAAAAAAAGCATAAACAAGGGAATCGACGTTAATTATTCCAGAGGTCGACAATTTCTTTTTTTTTTTTTACCTTTGTAGCATTCTAGTCTAGCGTCAGTAACAATAGAACAAAGTAATTTATTACTCTTAAGCAGCATATATATATCTATATATTGTGTATATTCATGAACAACGAATTTTTTTTTTAACGCGAATGTATCTATGGAGCACAATGAGTCGAATTTTCGGTTATATGAGAAACGCACAGACAAGATTAAATATATGGAACAAAGAGAAATTTAAAATTATTCATAATTTGTCTTTTATCTTTATTTGCCATTACAGTATTTTTCCTTCTCTTCCTATTCCTTCTAATCTTCGATGTTTTGATTTATATCCTCTCGCGCGTAAAATTTCAAACGCGCCATGACGATAACTTTTTTGTGCGACTCTAGCGCCGCCAACGGTAATTTTCTGTTCCCGCTATTCGAACTATTGATTTGAAAAAAAAAGAAACATCAATAAAATCGAAATTCAAATCTATCTAATTGTCGGCGATGAAAAAGCACAAATAGAATTACTACAAAGAAATAAAATCTGCAATATTATACGGATGTAATGAGAACGCGAGCTAAAAGTTTAGCGCGGGACCAGCGGAAATAAGATCTCTCAAATTCCGTTGGAGGCGTCCAATGGCTCGTGAAGAGCTTTCTGTAAAGGTATGCGCGCAAGTACAGTAAAATATGCTGCTGGAACAGTCGAACACACACACACACACTCTTTCGGAACAGTCAGTGACAGTGATGAATTGTATCTCGCAAGGCAGAGGGGAGATCGACAAGTTTCTCGCCGCAAGGAGGTTAGAAGTTTTTAAGAAAACTCTTTCGTGTTTATAATGCTTTTTCACCGCAATAAGCTCTGAACGAGGAAGAAGGCTGGCAATCGTGCCTGAATAGTTCCACCCACACACGCAAAATATTGAGTTCCCAAAGGGGCGCGAGGGGTGTGCATTCGTCAAAAATATAAAAATAACCGCGCGAGAGATATTCATCGAATAACGGGGGGATCACGTACGTTCTCCGTGAGTGTAGCATACCAAAATATTTACGTTACTCCGTTAACATTTACGTGCCTTTTTTCACTTCTTTCTTTTACACTGTGTAGACACGCCATGGAAATACGACGTGTGAGAAATAACGCGCTAACGTGTGTGTTCAATGACATCTTTTTTTTTTTTTTTGTAAAATTGTTCCAATGAGTTCGCAGTGTATTATCGTGTACATTTTTTTGTCACAGTGAAAGAATGTGTATATTCTATTTCTGTTAATTTTTGAAAGCCTCCTCATCTGTTTTGCGAGTGTGTGAAAGAGCCACGAGCCACGAGTATATATTTTATTTGCGAACAGCGCGATTGTTCGAGAGTTATCGTTTTTATCCAGTTGAATGAGATCTTTTTGATTGTTCAAAAAATTGGCGCGCTTTTCAATTCTTTCAAGGTCAAATTCCATTTGCTATTCTCTCGATACGCGAGAGTATTTTCATTGATACTGATATATATATAAATATATATATACAGTAAGTTGGGGTATCGTGTGTATGTGTGTATGTATAATAAGAGAGCTTTACCGGACGAGGTGAGTACAACGCGTGATATATACATATAAAAAATAAAAGAATTTTGAAATATATATATGGATCGCGTGTTATATGAGAAGTTACAAGGGGTGTGGCTGTTATACTTGGTACTTGTCTACCACACAAGACAAATCTTTGACAACACCAAGAAATATACGCACCGCACACACGCATACAAACCCAAATATGTATACATCACTAAAAAAGCATGACTCAACAGTCCTTGAGGCAAAAAAAAAAAAATTAATGCCTTCAAGCTCTCATTAACGTACCGGAGTAGTTGTCAATTTTTTCTTATTATCATTCTCATTAAACGTGATGTCCGACTATACAGATATCGTAAATTCACGACGATATACGAAAGAAGAAAAAAAAAACCTCACGCTAAGGTGAATGTCCCGATCTATGACTGTGTACCGAATAGTGTTCGTCAAAGTCTATTTCTTATTACAATAAATTCAATTCACGTTCGATAAATGTAATTTTTTTTTTTTTGAATAATCTTTATTTTACGTATTGTCACTCGAAATAAATATCGGGTATGAGTTAACAAGTATTTGTCGCGTATTATTTGCCCGTAAATTCATGAACCAGTCGCCCAGCGAGGTTGAGACGGTCGTTTCCTTACCGAAAAGGTTTGTTTTATGATTAAAAAATCATCGATTTAGTTGAAATAAATTGCAATATATTATAAACAACTAATTGAAATAGCGGAGCGCGGAAATGGACGAAGAAATTAAATATTTGGCCGAAAATATACGAGGTCATAAATCGGTACACAGTGAGAGAGAATCGTGTGGTCCCCCCCGAATTACTGTCTGAGCGAATCCATTCAGCTCGTCGACTCGGTACGCTAGTATAAGCACTTTCTGTTAGCTTTTTTTCTCATAAAATATATCTACAATTTTTATAAAATGCATGGTTTTTAAGTACAATGTTATTTAGCTGATCACGATTTTGAACAATGCATAACCTCACTTTAGCAATGACAAAATCAAGTAAGAGCGCCGTAAATAATTATTGAAAAATGATGGAAGTTTTGAAAGCTTTTGTTAAGACAAATAAAATACATTTTAAAAATAAAAAATAATTATTCGATTCCTCTTTACAGAAAGAATTGATTTATGAGTTTTGCCTGATTTTACGTAAGAGCCGTTTCATGATTTTATATATATATATTTTTTTAAATGACAGCCTCGAATACTTGTCATCTCAAATTATTTTTCACGATAGATACACCGATTATGAATAATGTTGCGCCATTTGGTACATCGATGCGGCGGTACGCATCGCTAATCGGGGTTGTACTACTCAAAGGGTATAGATCACCGTTCGGGACTTTTATAGGTCAGTAAAAGGGACGTCCATCCAACGAGTAGGACACTATCGGGGCGATTCGAATGAGCACGCATACCTGAAATATATTTATTTAATAATCAAAAGAATAATAAAAATAAGTTGTGCCTCCGTTAGCTGATATTCCGCGCTTTCCGATAATATTAATACTTTCGACGCTTGAACAAATTTAAATAAAGATTATTTAAATTTGCTAGTCACAATTCGGGACATTTCACCCTATGTACAAAAATATATGCCGCATGAAATTCGTGAAATTCCCAGAAAAATATGTGGGTCACCCGGTGATCTAGTTATTTTTTCCCTTTTTTTCTCGCTCCGCCGAGATTCGGGCATCGCGCAAAAATCATTTTCGACGAGTCTCGAGCCAAGAGGCCCCCCTTCCCCGCGCACCGGACGGATCTATAAATAAATTTGCGCGATTATATATTCGCAGATTGAGGAAAGCGCGCGACACGAGAGACGCGATTTCGTTCGTACCGATGGAAAAGTGGCGATCCAAGGGCAAGAGCTTGTCCAAGGAGGAGAGCGTTTTGCCGCCTACGAGACGTAGCGTTGGACAAAATTGCCTGCCGCTGGACAGGAAGAAGGATCGAAAATGGTCATTCGGCGGCTTACTGAGAAGAATATCGTCGGTACAGCAGCGCGATGTATCCTCCAACGACGAGGACATAACTTACATACCGGGACACATGCTGGACAAGAAACGCGTTAAGAAGACCAGCGAGATGAGATCGAGGCTCGGCAGAACATCGCCGCGAGAAATCGAATCGGCTGCGACGATGGAAAATTTTACTTTATCCGCGAAAATGGAAAATTCATCGCCATTCGAGAGATCCAGGGGCGATCGTGAACGAACGGGAGATTCGTTGCGCGGCGCTTGCAACGATTCGACGAACAATTCACCGAGCAGCGAGGGATCTCTGGACGCGGCGGGAAAAAATAGCAAGATAAGCGGAATAAAAGCGAGAGCAAGAGCGATGAGGGATCGTTTGCGCGGCGATAGCAGCTCGGAGGATGATTCGCAAAGATCGAGCCAGTCTTCGGTGAGAATTCGAAGCGAGGATAGCGCGCGGAGCGTACAGAGAACGGATTCGTGGAACAGAAGAACGAGAGGAGCGCGAACCGAGAGATACATAAAACGCATGTCTCGCGATGATTTTAACAGCCTCGGCGAAACGAAATTACCCAAATCCATGAATTCATCGTACGATCGAACGATTCACGAATATTTCACGAATATTTCGGATTTGAGAATTCGTGGCGCGACGAATTTCACGAGAATCGCTTCGCCCAACGGTTCGCCCATCGGTATTGCGCGTTCTCGCGGATATATCGACAACGTGACGCGCGTCTCGTTATCGGGACGAGTCGATTCGGCAAATCTTAATGAGACACGAGAAAGCGACAAATTCACATGGCCCAAAGCGAATTTTCGTCGATCCAACGGAATTTTCAACGAGACATACGGATCCCTGAGACCGCGACGAGTCGTCATGAAAAATGGGGAAAAATGGAAAGCTTTGCCACCCGAACCACCGCCCCGTTCGTCGAAATCACGAGTTATCACGAGAGTCGTTCACGATGGATCTTTCGCGTTCAACGAGCCAGCTCGGCAATTCTGCCGGCCCCGTGCAGCAACGAATATCCGTAATTACAATTCCGAGAATGAGATATTTCATGCCGATTATCGTTCGAGGAACGCGAGATTACCAGACGAAACGATCGATCGTTGCGCCAGCGAAGATTTCGATTCTTCCGTGGGCGAAAACGCGAAGAGAGCCGATCCATCGATTCGTCACGAGGAGAATAATTACCGATGGGATCGCGAAGATATCTTCGTAAATACGATTTCGTCGTCGAGGAAACATTCACGAGCTACCTCGTCACTGCCGAAAGGGGTCGAGCTATTTGCGAGGCAAAAATTGGCAAATTGCGAGAACGAGGAAGATCGCGGTGCCCTGAAAACGTCATCGCCGTTCGATGAATCAAAGTCGGTTTCCGGCTCGAGGACAGCTCGCGATGAGAATTCCCGGAGTCCAGGATCGTGGAAAATTACCAAAAATGACGAAAAAGACGACAACGACAACGACAACGCCGAGGCTGAGAGAAAGAGAAGTTCGAAGAATCTTCAGGAGGCCTTGATCGAATTGGAAGCGATATACGATAGTCTGCGTCTGAGCGATCCGGATCTCTTGGAGCGTGCCGAGCAACGCACCATGGACGAGTATCGCGGCAAATTGGCGAAAAATTCGTCCGTTCATACATTGGAAAGTTGCTCCGACGCTTCGTCCAATGATAATTCCGAGTTTTCTCGCTTGGCGTATCAGCCGGAAATGAATTTACGTATCGGCGATGATATGGCTTACAGACGCATGAATCCCAAGGATAGACAAGCATTAACGAACGGACAATCATCGTCGCTTTCGCGGATAAGCTATCTCGCGACTTCGCCGAATCTCTCGTTACGCGATACGGGCCGGTACGAGCGTCGCGATGGACCCGCGAGTCCGGATTTGACGAGGGACGATTTATCGTATCGCAGTATGTGCCGCGCGATCGGTACGCCGAGGGTTATCGAGCCTCAGCCACCGTTCGGTATACCGCTTGGACCGGTGAGCGGGGCCAACGAGAGCGATTATTTGCACGCAAAGCCAGCG
Source organism: Rhorus exstirpatorius (assembly GCA_963564615.1). NCBI lineage: Eukaryota > Metazoa > Arthropoda > Insecta > Hymenoptera > Ichneumonidae > Rhorus > Rhorus exstirpatorius. The sequence goes on from OY751315.1 coordinate 26,338,921, forward strand.
AAGCACGAACAGACTCGCTCGTTGTACATACCAAAGGCCGTGCCCGATCTCGTAAGCGATGATCTGGCATTTAGAAATCTTCGCAGGGACAAAGATAATTCCGCGATTAGCAACAAAAATACAAATACATATCGGGGTTATGATTCGTTGATCGAGCCGGGGGCAGCGACGTTGCGCGATAAATCGAGCCTCGGCGCGAGAAAGAAACGAAACGTCGGATCATCGGACTCGATCGTTATAACCGGTCGTGATAACGTTTGGTACAACGATTATGCAAAATCGACGCGAAATCTCATCACCAACGACAGGGACAACGGAATCGATTTCGATACGTTCGAAATGTTCGATGCAACGAGAAATAATTCTTCATGCCCCGATAATACCGATCTGGATATCAATGGTAATCGACGTGACGATTCTTCGCAACGAAAAATTCAGATTTACGTTGCGCCCGAGATTTCCATCGATGAGGATGAAAAAAATTTCATCCAACGCGAAGCCAATTTTCCTCGTGATTCGCGCAAATTTATCGTCACGGATCACGAGGATTCGTCGCCCGAGCGTTATTGCCGCGAATGGCGCGATTCGTCAACGAGCGACGTACGTCCCGACGACGATTCGAAGGATATCGTACGATTTACGGAACAGGAGATTTCCGAGTACGCGCAATTGTGTCGTGATTTGGAAAAATTGATAAAACAGACCGCGGCCGATCGAGATACGACGAGCGAAACGAGATGCAATTTCGATGAGACGAATGAAACGAGAGCGGAGAACAATTTTCAATCGGAATCCGAGGATTGTGATAAATTGTTCAACGATGATTATGTCATTCCTTCGTGTATCTTGAATTTTCATGAGAATATGGAAATTTCGAGAAACGAACGAGACGACGATCGTAGCTCGTCGCGTTCGATGGGCCTGAGCAGCGAAAATTTGGCAAACTTGTCGACAAGGGTGAACGATAAATTTGGCGAGGATGATTTTATGTCGTCGGCAAGCGAATTGGGCGTTTGCAGCAATAACGAAAGTTTCACGGACAGCGCTTATGATAAATTCAATCGTATGCTCGGAGAGATCAGTAATGACGCGACTACGAACGATCGTACGAATAAAATTGTCAAAGAATCGTCGATGATGGAGCAAAGACCTTTGAGCGCTATTGGCATCGAGGATGATGAAGAATCGAGACGACGACGACGACGACGCGAAGACGAGAGTTTGAAAATTTTGGAGAATTCCTCTCACGTTCCGGAATACGGTAGCAAAGTTTCAACGCCGCTGATACATTCGGAGGAACGTTATTTGACGAAAAATGGGAAATATTTGAAAAATTTTACGGATAACGTGAGAAAGGACGAAACGAATCGTGAAACTTGTCGCGGAATGAGCTTTGAGTGCATCGATGATGCTGATGACTCGAGAAAAGCGGATAAAGAGAATCGTGAAGATTTCGACGATTCGCGAAACATTGGGGAACAGAGGACCAAAGTCGTATCGCCGAATGAACTGAGACATTTAAAGGGTTTTTGTCGAAGAAACGAGGAAACGAATAATGAAACTCGGATGGCAATGAGCGAGGGAAAAACAAGGCTCGAGCTCGGGAAAAACGATGACGACGACGACGACGACGACGACCACGACGAGGATGACGATGAGAAATTCGCCTATCGCGAAGGTGAGCAGAAATCCATTGAGGATCGACTCGCCTGTAATGACGATACGTACGCTTTTAATGTGACTAGTATGCACAAGTTTAGAAAACTTTGCCAAGTAACTAACAGCATAACGATATTTGACATTGTCCTGTGCTCGTTTTTTCTAACACTGCTAATAACCATTATATTTATGAAATTTTTCGAAAGTTTTGAGGATGTATGGTGGATTTAGGTGGGAGACGATGATATAATTCGTTTGGGGGGGAGAGAAAGGAAGAATTTTTTTGGATCTAATGTCGATTTATCGATTAATGCCACTGAGATAGAATTTTGTCAGGCAGCCAAATAGCAAAATGGTTTAATATATTTCTGTAATTTGTTAAACGAATAACGGTAATATAGTCGATATTTGCGTGTGTATGCCGTATCAACAATATATTTCAGCAATGCAAACGAATATTTACAAATTTACAAACTCTAAAGTTCATGATTTACAGTATGCTTGTGAAGAAAAATGTATGGATAATCTTTCCGGAGATCGGTAAAGTTTGATAATTGTATGATAGAGCTTAATAATTAGGACGAATGAACCTGGCAAAGAATAGTTTAGCTCTATAGGTTTGGATCAGCGTAGTTATTTTTTTAGATCAAATTTGATCTACGTAGATGTAAATTTTTAAAAATCATAGATCTATCAAGATCTCTGTATTAAAATTACGTCGATCTGGAGTAAATGAACTGAGATCTGGGTAAATATAACGAGATCTGGAATATAGATCTATTTGACTTTGGTAAGTAACAAAGTATACCGATGCAATGTTAAATCTACTCAGATCTAATAAGCAAAAGCATTCGAACATAATATATCAGGTCAACTAATATGTAATTAAAAATCTATCGTTGTACACGGACATCTAGGTTGATCTACGATTTTCCAAAATATCGATCTACGGGGATGAAAATTGATGGAAAAAATAACTGCGTGGAACTAAATTTGATCTTCACAGATCTAAAGTATTTTTTTTCCACGAGAGCAGGTTGAACCGTCCAATGAATGAATTGACATTACACGGTCGATATTAATCAGATTAATACATTATTCAAAAATATGAGCTTTTATAAACAGTCAACTAAAGTGGGACACGCAAATTTGTTATGTATTCAGAGATATTACAGAGCTATTTGGTAGATATATAGACAGGAAAATGCGTTCTCGCGATTAATTTTGAAGAAATATCCGTTAAATGATGAGACTGTTGAAAACGAGAATTAACGATGGTGGCGCTAGTGTCGCAAGGTATCATGGTCGCTCGAATCAGATTTTTAAAAAATTGCTATAAATGAATATAAATTGTTTTTTAAAGTTATAAACGCTAATCATTTTTATCATAATACTATAACAGTGATCTATATTTGTTTATACAAGTTTATATCCAATATTATAATTATAACAAAATGCCTTTGTAAAAAATTATTCTCGGTCGGCCATATTGATTAGTTTTAAAACTTGTCACCAGAGGGTCGCGCGTGCTTAGCTATAGTCGCCCCAATTAAAATATCTATGTTGAGTTATTTTTCGAATTATTTTTCAAGCAGAAAAATAATTTTATTAAATAACGTTTTATTGACCCATCGATATATGTTAGGTCAGCTATGACTCCCACTCGACCATCCATACATCCTTAATACCCGAGCAAATAATCAAATGATTATGTGGCATATAATAATATAGATCTACGCCTATATATATACATGTACATATGTTATAATGTGCCTTGAAGAGGCTCAATATGATCTGAAACGATTGTTAATAATGTCGCAGGTTGAGGCACTGTTCTTTCACGATGCGAAACGATACTGAACGAGAGAATACAGTAAAAAGAAACACAAGAGAGAGAGAGAGAGAGAGAGAGTGAAATAAGAGAACTCAAGGGTCGTATAGAGCGATAAAAAAAAAAAATGGTGATACACAACAGATTCGAATTTATTTAATTATATCCGTAATTCTTGCAACGTATTGTTGCAGAAAAATTATATAGTCAATTGTTATCGATTTTAATAAAGTTTATTGTTCCAATCGATGGTGTATAAAAATTTATTTTCATGGTCCCCCACTCCCCCATTGAAAACCTTCAATCCTTTCTACGTTTCACATTGACAGATGTGCAAAATTTGTATTATTTAAAAATAATAATAATAATGAGTAATAATATTTCATATTTTTTTTTTGTAGAATAAATGATACCAATTTTAAATCGATAAATAAAATTTTTTTTTTCATTATCTTTAGATATTGAGGCACAGGGAAATTTGAATCGAGTATCCGATTTTTCAAATTAAAAATGGCGGATCTTAATTCGAAAAAATCGTTGAACTTCAAGAAAATTAACCGTCTAGCGTCAACAACCTAACGTTGAATATTTTTAAAATAAAAAAATGGCGAATAAAATTCCGAAGGAACAATTGAATTTTCATAACAATGAGCGTTTTTCAAGGTTTTTGAGGTCATTGAATCTCAATAATATGTTACAATTTTACGCGACACGACGACAATTATATTCTTTTCTACCAACGTATTTTATTGTGAAAATTTCGATTTTATCCGTCTCTAAATCCATACGAATGTAAAATATATTCATATTATATTGAACTTACCTGTTTTGTGCTTTTCTCGGTTCATTTTCAAGCTGCAATCGCAAAATCCAGTACACAAAAAACCCCACAACAATATTCATACACGTCTCTAAATCGAAATAAAAGTGTAATAAACATTTTGTTCTTGTTCTCTCGCCACGTTAAGTTAATTTTTAATTTTATTCATCGCGATTCTTAAAAGCGAACCGCATGTATACTTTACACTCCATCCACAATTTTAAGGTTAAGCAGTTCGTAAAATCACGTTCCATGTGTTTTGCGCTAACGATACGTGCGAGAGGGAGAGAGAGAGAAAGAGAGAGAGGTGTGTGTGCGATTTAAACTGCTTGCCCTCGCTTCTTTTTTCTCACCATTATTTTCCGTCGTATTTTTAATTAATTTTATTTTCGCTTTCATTTTCATTTTATTTCATTTTTTTCCCTTTCATTATCTTTATTTTAAAACCTCAGAAGAAGTGTCCGAAATACGTACGAGATTATTTGAGAGATAAAAATATTCGAAAAAGAGACGTTTTTTTTTCGTATCCTTTAGATCACTGTATACAATTAGTCATACATTATAATTATGTATACATGTATATTCTTCCTTATTAACCGTTAAAACAACGCGATGTTGTGTTGATGTTTTTGTGTGACATGTTGAGGGGCTCACGCGTCTCTTTCGAACCGTTTATGGATACACGTTTTACACATATATTTATACAGGTCATTCAGCGCCAAAATCGACCTACGTTTAAAGATTCGATCCATTATTTTTTTTATATCATTATTACTGCAATCCCAAAAAGTTTGCAGTCTTTTTAAAATGATTTATGTTTGTGTGAATAAAGAGGATGGCAATTTTTTTTTCGTAATTTAGTCTTTGAATCATAATTAACGAACTGTCGACGAAAAAAAATTTGAAAAAAATTGATTGCTTATTGGACCTCTGTCAGAGCCAATGATGAAAAAACAAAATCACGAACCAAATACCAAGATAGTGACTTTAGCGGTTAGGTCGGATTAGCGTGAAATGCCTCGTCTATAACTTGTGTTTACAAGAAAGAATAATGCGATTTGGGGCTTGACGAAGAAACGAAAAGAAAATCGATCGCCATGCAATCTCGTGCAAATATATGTACATCTCCACGCCATCTCTTGGATAAATCGCGAGTGATTAATAAAGTTATTTGAATACCGTACTTTTTTTTCTTCCTTTTTACAGTGCATCGTCGTTTCGTTACGTGGAATATAGTTGCTGACGTCAATAAAAAGAAAAAAGCCCCCCCTTTTATTTCATCATATTTACAACTTCGGTATATCTCCATTCTTGGTCTCTATATTATGTTTTTGTGTGTGTACTATGTACATTTGTATACATATATATATATATTCATAGATTCATTTGTTAATTATATATAAATATACTTCGAATCGAATGGGACAAAAAGGGCGGGAAAAATCGATTAGATTTTTGGTATTTTTTTTCTTTCTTGTAAACCCGTGCTCGCATCTTTATCGTGATAATTATGAGAAACAAGTTGAATTCCCTACGATCTTAAGTTTCAATTGCACATTTTTTTTTTTGCGATTAATAATGGCTGTAAAGGAAAGTATATTACTTCAGATGGTTAAAAATCGACGATTTTATAATATATCAAACAAAAGCCTTAGAGTGTTATAACTTTGCATCAAAAACCCTCCAACCCAACATTTAATATATCTATATCGATAAATCATCATCGCGATCGATACGTACAAATATCACTGGACTAATTACATAATCTCTTTTTTTTCATTTCTTCCATTATTCCTTTTTTTTTTTCTTTCTTCCTTATCTCTTCACTCAAACTACAATAGTCCTATTTATAATTACAATTCCTTTTGATTCGGATACTTATAGATACAATATATTATACTTGTAAGAGAATGACGATGTTATGTATAAATGGAAAATTCGATGAATCCTTCTCGCACGCGACGTTTTATTTATTTATTTATTTATTTTTTTCGTTCTTTTTTCATTATTAATTTTTTTTTTTTATTGCATTCAGATGATATTGCCCATAGTATGAATAAGAAGATAATGAAAAATTAACGATATTACTGGAACAATTAAGATCGAAAAAAAAGAATTTTGACGATCGTTGAGGAAACGTATATATATATATATATATTGCAATATATACAACGAAACGTAAAACACACACGTCTTTCGAACAAAAAAATATTTCTTCTTTTTTTTTATCGCGTCACGTTTTTCTATGGGTGAATGATATCCAGCGGCTAAATTAACACATAAATATTTATTCATATATACGTGTGTACACGAATTTTTTTTTCTTCTCTTCTCCGTGTCTCCCTCTCTCAATTTTTTTTTTTGTTGCCAAGATCATGACCATACATAATAATTATATTTTCATTGGATACATCGTTCGTTTTTCTTTCACTCTTTTATTTTACTTTATTTTACTTTATTTTAATTTTTTTTTTTTTACTGTTTCGGTCACCGCTGAGTCGTAGTAGAGAGTCGTGTGTGTTGATCGTATTTGTGTATTTTCTTCGATTTTCTTAAATTTGTAAAATTCGAATATAACGCCGATCGAAGAGTCGTTTTACGAAATAACTGTATACGTTTTTTTGTTTGTTTTTTTCTCCCTCTCGTTATTCAACTATTTTTCGTTAGCATAATACCGTAATTCAAATAGTCCAGAAAATTAGTTGGAAGTGATACCAAGTTCTTGCCTCTTTTTTTCCTCCATTTTACATCGTCATCTTTTTCCGTTTTCTTTCGGTTTTGTTTTTTTGTTTGTTTGTTTGTTTGCTTCATCACCTTTATATATTCCAATGAAAAAATAATAAAATCGTTAACATCTGCTATGTTCTGAGGTTGAGTTTGGAAGGACATTGTTTATTGTTTATTGTACGTTAATATACTGCTTGTTCGGTGTAAAAATATAAAACATTTCGATTACAGAGACTTCATTTTAATAATATACTGCCATTTTTCATAACCTTCTTTTCTTCTTTGTTTCATCTGTTTCATTCTTTTTTTATTCTTCATATTTTTTGTTTTCTTTCTTTTTTTTTTTGTGTTTTTCATTTGATGGATATTTTACGGTATTGTTAATTCTTTGATCACTTTGTCGTATATATCGGGTTTACGATCTATATAATATTCTCGTTGCGTCGAGCATCCAAGAAAGATCGCGTTTTTATAACAGCTGATTTATTATTTTCATTAAAATTCATTTATAATATTACCTGCAACAAAACGATTAATGCCTCCGTTTCTCTTTTACCGCGCGTATATATTTCGTCTTTTTTTTTAATTCTTCATTTTTCGCATGTTTATGTATCGTCTGTGTGCGTGAGCGAGTGTTTATGTGTGTGTGTGTGTGTTTGTTTGTTTGTTTCTGATTCGTGCTGAGAAAAAGATTAAACTCGATCGGGTGAATATATATATATATATATATATATATATAAAATGTGACAATAACAATTGATAATATTACGATAGAATGATAATTAAGCGACGATATTTCGTATCTACATGCCCGTGGAAAAAATGGTTTGCATCTACGCAGGTATATTTTAGATCTACGTAGATCTAAATTTTGAAAAATCGTAGTTTCACCTAAATCTCAATTAGATCTACCTGGTTCTCAATTAGATCTATATATTCGTTAGATCTACCTGCTATATCGCAATTGGATATGCCTAGATCTGAATTAGATCTACCTAGATCTTAATTAGATCTACCTAGATCTGAATTAAGTCTACTTAGATCTCAATTACATGTACCTATATGTCAATTGGATCTACCTAGATCTCGATTGGATCTATTTAGATCTCAATTGAGTCTACCTAGTTCTCAATTGGATCTACCTGGATTGGATATATCTAAATTGGATCTACCGAGATCTCAATTAAGGCTACCTAGATCTCAATTGAGTCTACCTAGATCTCAACTAGATCTACCTAGATCCCAATTGGATTTACCTAGGCCTCAATTAGATCTAACTAGATCTCAATTAGATCTTCCTAGATCTCAAGTAGATCTACCTAGATCTTCGTAGGATTATCTACTCAGATCTAAGTAAATCTACTGTGATTTGAGTAGACAAAGGGAGATCTAATAAGCAAAAGTGGAATTCGAAAGTAATATTAGGTCAACTCGAATGTACGTAAATCTACCATTATATACGGAGATCTGGATAGATCAACGATTTTTAAAAATTTGCGTCTACGTAGATCTAAACGATTTTTTTCCCCCGGGCGAGTAAAGTGTGTATGTGTGTGTGTGTGTGATTTGGATATTTTAATGCAATAGTGCGAGCGACAAAAATCCCTCAATCTGCAATAAAATTCTTTTACTACTTCGTTAAAAAAAAAAAAATCTCCTTAACAAGTCGTACACCGATCTCGTCTGGGCCCAGACAGACGGGGCAAATTCGATTTGGATATCAAGGTCTTTCGGTGTGTCTTTCATTCACACACACACACACACACACACACATATATATATGCACACCCACACACCGGAGAACGACGCAGCCTCGGGTCCACTGTAAGTGCGCTCGATCGCGACTCGGAAGTTTAATATACCTGTCGAAGCTTCGAGACATTTTTTCTTCTTCCAATATATGCATATCAAATGACGTGAAAAAACGATTTTAAGAAGATACTTTGGTGTGAAAAAAGTTCTCGAATTGTCGATAGTTACAGCTATTTTCATTTACGTTCATTATTGTTATTATTATTTATTGTGATTATTACTCGCGGCTCATGTTCTTCGTAATTTTGTATATCATATGAAATAAAAAGTCGTATACGAGGACACTCAATGACTCGGAAAATGACGAATGTGCATGTCTGCATATGCGCGCGAGAAGTCCTATCCTCTCTGACTTCGTTTTTTTTTTTTTCCCCTATAAACGCTTCGATGAGTTGAGAATCGCGATCAGGATGTCAAAAGTTTAAATTGTCCATTGAGCTTTTCAAAGCATTCTCTTCTTTCTTTCCCGTATTTTTTTGATTATTTTTCTCACGACGAATGAAGCTGAGCACTGTTGAGGTTATAGATCGAAGTTTTAGACGCGTCAGCTGTGCAGCCCGCTTCGAAAACGCGATTGGTATTTACTCCGAAACGACACAACCAATCGGTATGAAATAATGCTCAGGCAACGCAAAATTTTGGCAAAAAGTGACTGAGTGCTTTACTTTACTTTTTTTTTTTTTCTTTAATTTTGACGATTTTGAAAAACTTAAGAATCGCGTTTTCGATCTATCGCTCTTACGCTCATGACGAATAAACTTTGACGACAATCTACGCGGTGAAGTGCAATTTTATGGATTTTTTTCGACGATCAGTCATGTTCAATTTGTCAAACTGGGAACTTTTTGAAAACCCGAGTTAATTATTTCAGCATCAAAACGATTATCAACGAAGCCAAGAGCGACAGACTTACGTAAAAAAACCGTGTTTATCCAACGCTATATATAGAGTGATCGACTTATCGATTTTAGCATAAAAAAAACTATACCGGCAATATTGCTCGAATTTTGAAAATAATTTACAGAGTTTGTGTAAAATATGAAAAAAAAACAACAACAATAACATTTAACTCTTAAAGTTGAATTTTGTCCGACGATCGTACCTCCTTAAGAGTGAACGTTTCGCCAGACACCGATTATGTCATTATAGCCCCGCGGTTCATATACCAATAAAGACGATCAAAATATCGCAAGACGAAGCTTGAAAGATGAATTATATCGGAGAGTGAAAGGAATCCTTGCGATTTTTTTAAATTTGTGCATTAAAAATAAAAACGTGTTGTGCATGATCGAATTAAAAAAAAAAAAATGTCAAGCCTCATTTCTCGCCAATGTCGATTGTCGAGTATTTGTGAAAATTCATTTGCACGATCAAATTTGAATTAATAATAAAATGTATAGAGTGAAATTTTTTGGATATACGTAGGTCCGATTCAGATCTACGTAACTATTTTTTCGATCAAATTTGATTCAGGGAGATCTAAACTATTGTTTTGTCCCGAGAATTAAAAATCATCTTTACATGGCGAGAATTAAAATTTGTTTTTAATTTGATGTAACTGAAAAATTGGAGACTAAAAATGATTGTACTGTAAAATGAAAAAAGAAAACGAAAAAAAAATAATAACCAGCGATGAATAAAAAATTGTATTTTGAAAAAAGAAAAAAAAATATCGGAGAGAAGAAAGTAATTTTTGGATTTTCAAAAATGAATTTTTACTTTTTTTTAAATGTAAAAAAAAAAAGAAATTAGAAAAGAAGAGGAATATAATTAATGCTCAGATTGCCGGGAATTCGATAACGAGGCGTGTTTATCATTGACGAAAGCTTTGTGAGTTTTAATCGAGACGCAAAATACGCTTTTTTTTTTTTCTCGATTCGCCGGAGGATTGAGAAAAGATTTTTGCCGAGCCAAAAGAGACTTGCGGGTCCCATAGAGGTTCTCTTGCTACTTCGAGGGGGCCCCCCCCCAACACTGCATCATTCCCTTATGGCCCCTTTTCCTTCGACTGGCTGGATTACTCTGCCCTCTCGCCTCTCAGAATACACACATGCACCAGCACACAAACATATACACACATATTTATACGTGTCATTCCAGGCTAAATCGACAAGTTCTCGAGCCTCTGGTATACATGATTCATGATTTTTCAAATATTTGTCTCTCATCGTAAATTTTTTCCTCATTACCTATTCGCTAATGATTTTTCTCAAGTGAATATTTCACTCGAAACCACAGATTGGGCACTCTTCAAAAAAACTGGTGCAATAAGATTGTAAAAAATTAATTCTCAAATATCAATTTTTTTGTTTAAATCCACAACTCGGAGAGGATCGTATTAATTATTTTGCGATTTCTTCAGTCTCGTAATAAAAAAAGCTCAGTTTAATGAAAAATTAGAGTTCAAGTCATCTTTTTTTGTTTCAATTTATCAGACTTTTGGCTTTGAATCCTGATTTTTTTTTGGACGAAAAGCATCCTGAATTAAAATTGAGAGTAAAAAAAATTGTAAAATTTCTCAGCTCGCTTTTAGTTTGTTTTTCCAAGTACCTTTTTGAGCAATAAAAAATCGAAAACAAATAGCAGAGACCCGCTGAATTTTTGATGGCTCATCGGATATTTAAAAATTGTTCAATCTCTCGTAAAATTTTACGAAAAAAAAATCATCGTTGAACAGGCTCTGTTGACGAAAATTTACAAAAAAAAAAAAAAAACTGCAGGTCTTGCAACTCCTGCAAAATGAATTGCAATTCCAGATGAACTTTTGGCCTGGAATTCCCCATACAACGATATATTTTATATCTTCTCACGTTTACTATATTCCCCGCCCAAAAGTTTATATATACAATATATACATATATATATATATATTCGCACACATTGATATAAGTTCGCGGTCCTCGCTCCTTCCTTCTCACTCCGGCTCGAATATTCTTCTCTCGCGTTTCTTCGCGAGCCGAAAATCCCCGCGCAACTATACATAAGCTCACGCGGCGGCACGCAAAAACGGTCAGACGCCGATTCGAAGGTCGAAGGCGCGCGGGCATATCTCGCATTGGCGTAGATCTTTGATCAATTTTCAATATCGTTCAATTTTAATTCTATTTTTTTTTCGGAATTAAAAAAAAAGGCGTGCAAATTATAAATTTGCGCATTGCTTCCTCATTATTTTATCTTCCTTGCGAAGAAATCCTTCTGTGCATGAGCAATTGGATTTTTCAAATTTCGCTTCCTCACGGAGGAAGACTTTGCAAGCAAGATAAAATTATGAGGAAGAAATGTGCAAATTTTTAATTTTCAAGCTTCATTTTTTCTTTTCGAATACGATTTCAATAGCAATGCAATAACGAACGCAAATTTTTCAATTACATTTTCAACAATAATGGTAATTTTTTGAAAATTTCAACATTTTCTACAATCCTGAATGTCTCAATCGATTCTTGTCCAAATTCAATACCAATCGTGATTGTGACTAAAAGTTTGTTTAGGTGAAAAAAAAAATATTAGCCAACAAGTTGCAGAAATTGGAGCTATGAGAAATTTTTTTTGTAATACAAAATAAAAAATAAAATTTGAACCCCTCAAGCGATTTTAGTTAATCTCAGTGCCATGCGCATTCTCGTCCCATAACCTATATCCATGTAAAAACTTTTGGCTCGATTGCCGAAAATTTGCGGGACTTGAAGCCATTAGAGTTATTTTTGAAGAGTTCATAATTTTTTGAAATCTAAACCCCTTGAGCGATTCGGGCCAAATTCAATACCGATCATCCTTTTGACTGAGTCTATTTGTGTAAAAAAAAAAAAAAAATTAGCGCGATAGCAGCAAAAATACCAGAGTTAAAGCGCCACGGACATTTTTCGAAAAATTAAAAATCCTATGAAAGCAAAAATTCTTAAACGATTTGAACAAAAATTTTAATGAACAAAGGTCGATACATGTGTACCAAGTTTCAGCTTGATTGAACAATTAGTTTTCTGGATAGACGGATTTGAATTTCAAATTTGAAATTTGAAATTTTTCTAAATATGATTTCTCGATATTCTGGGACATTTTTAACATCCTGTCATGAAAATCTCCAAAATTTTTTTTTTTTTCTCGTTAAAACAAAGCTTCCTCTATGAGCGCAGCGAAACAAATTCCGTAAAAATTAAAAATTTCAAACAGGAAGAAACAATAATCCCCATCAAACTTGTTCCATTTGTCGTTGCTATCATTTCCATTTTCCCCTATTCTTTTTCGAGATCCCTGGACAAGGGAAAGCCAGGACAAGAGGTTCCGTTTCAATTTCCAGTCGAGCGGAACGTTATTTTACCTACTATACCTATTATTTATAATTTTGCCGCGATTTTCATTCCGATCAAGCACGAGCTCTCCATCAAAACGATATATCGCGAAATATCGCTACGAAAATCCCATTCAAGCTCCCAACTAAATCGAGGAAAGATATATTTCTTCCTCGACATGCCACTTCCTTTGTACTCGATATTTTTATCGATTATAAAAAAATCAACGTCATCAGAGTCAAAAGAGAAGATCCTAAAAAAAACTGCTGAACCGTCAAAGATGAAAATCCGATCGCTCGAGGCCAAAAAATACGACCAACTAATCCCACTCCAAGCGACTCTTTCATATGTACACATCGATTTATCAAGAGCCTTGATCCTCCGTGCCCCATATCAGAGAGTCAATCACCCGCGAAAAATTTCGTTGTCTTCCCTTTGGGTTTTCGCAGTCCGTTATGTTTCTTACGCAACGAAAAGAAGAGAAAATAGAAAACAGGTGTATGTATAGGATACGAGAGAGAGAGAGAGAGAAGGAGAGAGTGGAGAATTATCGAGAAGAACTTCTGCATTGAAGGCGTCCGAGGCTCCGGGAAGGAAGATACACGTTGCGAGGGAACACGAAAAAAGAAGAAGCAAAGTTTAAGATCAGGAAGTGGTAGAGGCTGGGGAAACAGCAGAGAGATCAAGAAAAAGGAGAGAGATAGAGAGAGAGAGAGTTGGTGAACGGAGCTAAAAAAGAAAAGCGTTGCACCACCAGCCCCGGTTCTTTCAGAACGTTGGCCAAGCGACCGAGTGCCGAGTATAGTAGGCCAAAGTGGAAGGCAGAGCCCTTTAGCTTCGTAGTATCAACAGCAGCTTGTTTTCTCGATTTTTGTTGTTCATCGGTGGCTTTTTGCCTCCCGTGTGTCCTCCATATCCTGACGCTTCATTTCCCATCGACCAATCCTCCCTACCCTTGAGGCATACGCGGTGTAAACAAACATTAAAAACAAAAAGGACACTCCTTGTTTCTTCGTTTACTTCGCATTTCTTCGAAACTCGTCGTTGTCAGATTTACTGGGATCGTCGCGAGAAAATAGCATGTTTCTTTTTTTTTTCATTTTTTTTTTTTTTTTGAGGGAATCTGTTGCTGCGTCAGTGGACCAACTCCCGAGTCCGGACTCATTCCTTCCTTTCTCTCTCTCTCACTCTCTCTCTCTCTCTCTCTCTCTCTCTTTTGCATCTCGATGTACACCGTCGCGAATTTGCCTCCTCCACCCCTGCCGAGAGTATAAAACTTCATCTCTCTCGCACCTTCCACACCAGCTCCAAGCCTCCTTCACTCCGTTCTTCGCGGTTCTTTTTTTTTTTTCTGCTAACTTTACTCTTTCCCTCGCCCAGTCATGGCTTTCCCCCGTTGCCTCTTGCCCGTGGCTCCTGCAAGGCGCGTCCAGTCGTCCGTATACAGACGCCTGTTACACCCTTCTCCTCTTTCTCCATCTCTTATTCTTCTTCTTCTTCTTCTTCTTCTTCTTCTTCGTCTTCTGGCCGCGCTGCGACGACGACGACGACGACGACGAGACGCCGCGGTTATTCATCGGTCGCTCAGGTTCTCAACTCGCTAAATCCCATATAATACAGACTCGAGAGTTTTTCGCGTCTCGGCTTCGACTTTGATTTCAAAACTACTCCCGTTGCGATCCAGAGTTTCCCGCCAACGACGCTATCTTCTTCGCTCCCGGTATAGGAGCCATCTTTCGTTCAGTTTTTTTTTTTGCGCAGGAAAAGACGCGGGAAAATAAAACAGATTCGAATCCGATCACAATCGCAGGTATGGCAAGATCGATCGGGTTTTCTCATCACAGAGCTCGTGCATTATGCTCCCGTTGCTTGAATCTCGATGTAAAAGACCTTGGCGAGTTTCGCCAGCAGCACACGAAACGCGAAAGAACGAAGGAGAGTAAGAGAGAAAGAGAGAGAGAGAGAGAGCCATGCCGCGAAAGACACTCTCGGTATGCCAAGTTCGCGAACCTTGAACCCCTTCGCGTCGTTGTCCGATTCTCTTTCTCTCTTTCTTTATATACATGGGCACCTATATATGTGTGTGTGTGTGTGTGTGTGTGTGTGTGTGGATGTAATTTTACAAGTCTGAGTTTCGAGAGATCCAATGATCGAGTGGTCCACGCGGGACTTCAGCCTATATACACTTCGATCTACTATACTCTCCTGACGGATGCAGGAACCAGTTCCGTATGGAAAATTTTGACAAAATGCTCAGGTGCAAATAAAGTTCTGAAGTCTCTTTCTCTCTGAAACAGGATTATCTGCACGCGCTGATGCTCTTAATGCTTTGAAAAAATGGTTGTAATCATATTTCTGAAGCTTTAACATTAATTGCCAAAAATCACATCAACCAGGAGAAAGAATAAGACCCAAGGCTCAAAGCTTTGCCAAAAGAAATAGAAAAATTGGAGACCATTCTCCTGACAGAGATATGAAATTACCTTTTGGGAATCATCGATAAAACAAGCCATAAGTTTACAGAGTAATACCATGACAATGGACGTTGCAACAAAACTTTTTGCATCTTTTGCCGATTATATCAGTGGCGCACGCAGTCATTTCGATCAGTACGAATCGGCTGCTAAAGAAAAAAATACACGCATCACTTTTTTTTGAAGGACCATCAGAGACTGTAAAGTTTAATGGCAAAGAAAAATTTCGTAGACAAACATTTCTTCCTACGATCGCCACATCGGATGCTCGTTTAAAGCAACGTTCGGAATCATACAAGGAAGTTAACGAACGTTTTAGTTTTTTTTCTCAGTTAAAAAGAATCGATTCTGACCGGTTGAAAAATAAATGCAAAGGATTTGCAGAATTCTATCACGAGGACATCAACGCCGATGAGCTCAAATCCGAATGTTTTCATTCAAGGCAGTACTTGAAAAAACTTTGCAAATGAATCGGCGGACTTGAGTATCCCAGTCTTACATATATACTCCAAAAAATCAGATAAATTAGAAGAAGTTTTTCCGAATGTGGAAATTGCTACGAGGATATTCCTTTGCTTAATCGTCACCAATTGTAGTGGAGAGTGCTCATTTTCACGGTCAAAAAGAATAAAAAATGAATTACGAACGACCATGTTACGAGAAAGGCTCAGAGTGATATTCTTTAAAAATTAGACTTTGAGAACGTAATAGAAGATTTTGCGCAACAGAAATCCCGGAAGAAATCATCGTCATGTCCAATCCTCAAAATAGTAATAAAGCTAATCACAATAACCAATAAAGTCACTAAATAAAAGCACGTACACTGATGTTTTCATTCATATGTTTTTTTTCTACTTTCTGAAAGGGCCTCAAACTCTGTGTGCTCAAGGGCCCTGCATGGCCTATGACGGCCCTGGCAGAAACCGTTCCTTTTTAGTCCCAAATGGACTTCAAATTTGGCATATTGTTCAAAAAGAACGCATGAGTTGGGACCTAAAAAGGAATAGTTCCATCTGCAGTCTCTTCTTGTGTCCTTTTGATATATTCCAGGAGCTCATGCTATTTTATCAATGGTACCTTTTTCAGTATCCCTTCGAATTACTACTTCATGAAATTGTTAATTTTTGGAACAAATCCTTTTTCAGTCTCTTTAGTGTGTTCAAAGGGCTCTTGCTAATTTTTTCGTTGCTTCTTCTAGAGTCCCAAAGACAGGTCCGCAAAAGGAACCATTCTATAATCTTTTGACCAAGGTTCTTTTTGCAGTCCCATTCATCCATTTCATTCGTTTAATTTTGTCCCGTTGAAACGGTTCCCTTTTTTTTTAGTCCAACCGAAGGTTTCCCGATACCCCAGGCTCGCCAAGATCTTTACAAATCGCCATCACCATGCCAACAATCATAAATCATAAGCCCCGAACAAAAAAAAAGAAGCTTCATTTTTTTTTCATCTCTCAAGCTCGTTTCAGCCATCATTGATGCTATTCTTCAATCCGCCATTTTGTTTTTCAAACGCTTTCTCCCTATTCTCTCCGTTTTATTCCCTCCGAGCGTCGATCATCTTCAAGGGAGATCGATATAAATCGTGATGAAAAGATCGCGAACGTAAATAACCGCGATTTATTTGAGAAACTCTGCCTCGAGTGTAGAGCTCGGCGAAGAAAACGAGACACGCCGCGCGGCTCAAGGCCACAGCAGGACGCGCGGAGTAACTCGCGGACCCAAACTCCCCCGCACCGCGCGGCCCCGCAAGAAGAGTCCGAATCAAGGGCGTTCTCATTCCGTAGCTTTATACATATATATATATATATGTGTATATATAATCATCTCTTGCTTAAAAAAATCCTTGCGGGGACTCTCTCGTGGTATAGCAATGGTTCAAAGAAACAAAATGGCGTATGATTGCGCGCATTGTGCGCAGAAAATACGCTCTTTTGACCCTGAGAGATCGATGAGAGCTGAGAGCATATATATTCTCTTTGCGTTTCCATACTTTGGCTAACTATCGAGCAAAAGGGCGTAACTGACGGGTTTCTGTATGCAAAATTGTAGGATCTTGGGTCATTTTGATCATTAGGAGAACCGATTTGTAAGTATTGCAGACGCATGACGAGGCCCCGAAGCTCTCGTCTCGCGCTGAATCCCTTTCCATCAAAATCTTTCTCCCTCCCGAATCCTTTCTCGATGTCATATCTTCTATGGACGTAGCGTGGCAGCACATATAACGACTATTATCCGTCTGTATCTTATTCTTGCTGCCACTGCTTACTCTCTCTCCTCCCTCTCTACCATTCTTCTTTGTCCCTCTCGTGATGCTGCAAAGCCAAAATTGCAACTCGAGTCTTCTTCTAGCGTCATGTTTATTGGCGCGCGAGAAACGACCGTTTTTTTTTTTCAAACGAGAGAGCATCGCGCGCGCGTGCGCCTACACGAGAAGAATTAAACGAAAGCGCGTCGCAAGCTTCGCGCAGGAGCCGCGACGACGCTTTTGCGTACTCTTCGAATTCGTGTGATCTTCAAGAACGATTTCTTCGGCGCATCGTTGTAGTTTTTCGCGACCACGCGATAAAAGGTGCCTTTTCACGAGCGATGAGTTATTCGCTGAAAATCGAACTAATGATGGTCACGTGACCGTGGTTATTTCAGGTTATTCGCTGTTTTTCCGCTCGCCCGTGAAAACAAAGTTGAGCGTCAAGAAATAGCCACTCCTTTGCCATCACGAATAATTGGGATTTAAAAAAAGGGAACTTCTAGCATTTCCGCGACTGTAGTCGCTAGAAGTTCGACGATACGGACTTCCAGCGAGCAGATTTAGTGGTAGAAATTTCAGTCACGTGACACTATAGACGCTGAAAAAGCGGCATGTGTTCGCCACCATGAAATTGCACCTCAAAGGATCTTCGATTCGAGTGTATCAGGGATTATTTTTAAGGACCGCATGCTCGCCATTGATATGCTTTATTCGTTCAAGGGAAGAAGAAGAAGAAGAAGAAAGATGGCGTCCGTGTTTGTTGCAATGATTCACGGCAGATTTTACGATTTTTCTAGCTCGAACTACTCGACAATCTTTGAGCAGTTCTAGCAATGTACAAACGTATATTTGTGAATGAATTTTTGGATTATAGGAAGTTGCGGGGAGAATGAAGAAAGTTGAAATTTCGATTAGAACGAATTGGGGGGAGGGGGGCATGGTGGCTTGCTTGAGTCCCAATTATGGTCACAACTCCTAAAATCTTGCAGTTTTGATCATCCGCGTTCATTTTACGATATGATTCGTCACGATTTTCCAAAATATTCGATTTTTAAACTATCCCGAGCGACATTGCGGATGTGCAATTTTCACAAAATGTAATTTCATGATTTATCGTCAATTCGTTGTCTTTTACTTCTCGGCAAAGTTCGTTCCTGCGTGCACCCCGGGGGATCCCGAGTCGTTGTATTCACCGATATGCTTCGGCAGACGTTATATCCAACGTCCTGCCACCATCTAAACCACATTCCACGACGGCGTTCGAACGTGAAGATCTCGCCTCTCTTCCTCCTCCCCGGACCCCTTTCCTTTCACCCTTTTTTACGCCCTTACCGCAGAGATATCGCTTCGGTTTCCAACACTGAGCATCTCTTCTGTAGAACTGGTAGCAATCAGTTGCCCCCCCCCCTCTCCCTCTCTCTAATTGATAGAGTCGCTGTGTTCAAGAAGCTACTGGAGCGAGACACTTTAATGCTCTCTGTGGTTTGTGTTTTTTTTTTTTCGTCATTCTCATTTTTTTTACCACGTCGAAATGCACTTTCATGTAGCTCGTCCAATGGATCGATGATTCGTCGTGGATATTTTAATAGTTTCATCGAAGCATGCATGGGACTGTCGAATGCAACCGCGCGCAATACTTTATCGCATGTCCTCCAACTTGTGCTGGATCTTTACTTTTAATCGTATCTTTACAATCTTCCGTAATTTCCTGCCACGGAAGATCGATTGTACAAAAAAAAAATGGGAAGATTCTTCGATACAGCGAGTAAATCCGATGAGGATGATCGATCTGTGTTCGAAAAATTACGCATTTTGCCCCAACCCAGAGAGGTCGGACATCTTCAAAAGTTATTCAAAAGTCGTCTAAATATGGGTACCGAATGTCCGTCTGGATGTTACTTATATGAGTCAATAACCATTCTGAGAGATAACTTTTGGACAAGTAACGGCCGGACCGACATTGTCCATTCTTTGGACGCACCTCTTCGATAAAATCTTGAAAATTGCTACCTGGAAAGGTTAACCGGGCATTCGTTCTTCCAGTATTCGAATCCTAACCAAATTTTCGCAACGAATCATGGACAATCTTCGACAGCCATACCTTCCCTCAGATTTGCTTGCAGAAATACCCAAGAATTTTTGAAAGCACCGCTTGTATCGTCCGGATTTTCCGCAGTTTTCCCCGTGCCCGCAAGCGTAAATGCGATTTAGTATAGAATAAAACGGGCATAGCCGCTGTGGGGACTAAACTATGAAAGATTGAAAATGGCATAGGGAGATGGGGTCGTAAAAAGAGGAAGGAGCCACCAAGAGCCTGGAGGTGTACCGTCAGAAATCAGATCTACAAAACTCTGAACTCAGTGTTATCGGAGCAATACTGCGGAAAATACTCTCTGAACAGCCATTTTGTCCGTCGTCCACCAGGTGCATCGCATAATCAATCCGTTAAAATCCCGCGACTGTATGGGCAAGCAAATGAATGAACCCAAAGACTCCTGGACACGCATGAAAATGTTTCTCGTCCATAAAACCTAATACGATAGTAATTTCAAAAGATCTCGACAGATCTGTATAGCTCGCAATCAACGCGTTTCTTTCACCATCATGTTTTAGTCCTCAAATCGCTAGCAGCAAGGGAAGAATACATGACTCCATGACCATTCAGAACGAGAGATCCGATGGTCGACCTCGACTTTGCGCATTTGTGAAACCGCAATTGCTGATACCCTCGCAAACACGCGGCAGATATGTTTCGGGCAATCAGTCGTGGAGTGCGGCGAGAAATATCTACT
Organism: Rhorus exstirpatorius; assembly: GCA_963564615.1. Lineage (NCBI taxonomy): Eukaryota > Metazoa > Arthropoda > Insecta > Hymenoptera > Ichneumonidae > Rhorus > Rhorus exstirpatorius. The sequence goes on from OY751315.1 coordinate 26,359,569, forward strand.
TAGCTCGAACTAACTGACTGACTGACCCATCCAATGAAAGGGAGCTGATTGTGGGTCGAGATTTAAAACAAAAAAAACGTCTGCGGCTATCTTGAGGCATCTTTTTGCCTGGTGCTTGAAGTATCGTGCACTTTTTCAAGAACAAATTGCGTCCCCAGGGCGTCGAGTAACACGTAAACGCGCGGTAAAGACCAAGATCCATGGGGTAGGGTAGAATACGTATTCACGAAACCGAAAGTGCGCGATCACGCGAAAATCTAACGTCCAACCCGAACCGGTTTGACCGGATTTCGTTCACACCCGGGGCTCCGGAGAACCCCGCACCGCGTCGTCGGACCTTCCACAGAGAGGGAGAGAGAGATGGAGAGAACGAGAGAGGGAGAGTGCTTTGGGCTTGTTTCGTGCGACTAACTGGGACCCTAAGAGATCTTTCGCGGTTCCCCTCCTCACCAACGCAAACTCGCTGTTACACGAAGTTGTTTTTTTTTTTCGACGCTAGCCCCCCCGAAACCGGGTCTCGAGAAAGAATCTTTCGCGAGAGGCACCAGCTATTATTCGCAACATCGATGCAATGACGCTCACGAACGACGAAGAGTCGTGAATAATTACTCGGCGTGATAACGAAAACAGATTCTTTTTTCCCCCTTTTCTCTTGTTCTACCAGCGGGGATGAATTATCGAGCATAGACGTATGAATAAAGACGAGCGTGGATATATACGTTGCACTGACGTAAAATATCAAGATTTTCGGGTTAATGCATTCGTCAGCGAGTTCTTTGGAGGCTTTTTGTTATTATTTTTGGCCATTCGGCAGCAGCGATGGCCGATGTCAAATCGATAATTCGATTAAGAATTTTGTTATTCCCTGAATGCTACGCGCTTTTTACCGTTTTTTTTTTTTCAATTGGAATTCCATTTTTTTTACGATTATGCTCTAAATAGGAAATATAAACGTGTTATTTCGAATTGCGACGAGAAATTCGAGCGATAACTGCTTAATTTGTTTATATTTTGGTCGATAATGCGTCGTCGATTTGTCATTCCTTGACTCGGCGAGAGAGGGCGTTGCGCGTGTTCGAAATTATACGACGTGAAGTTGTCGCTTTTGTCGCTCGACAGCGCGGAACTTTTGAACTACGCGATACGGGAGTTTCAATCGTCCGATTTTTCTTTTTTTCCCGTTAAAAAATATGAAATAAATAAACAAAAATAACTGGTTCGATATTTTCAACAGTCAATTATACTCTTCTCGACTTTGCAAAATAATAATGATCCACAAAATCGATCGCTCAATCAATCAATTAAATCAAAATGTCTATCGTTTTAATTAATTAATTTTCTCGATTATACAAAGCTGCAAAAATTAAATTCTCACCTCGGTGCAATCCAGTCTCAATGCATGCAGGTCTCGTATGCCAAATCTTTTTCTGTATCAATCGTATGCTTTTTTTTTTATTCGTAAAAAAAGGTGAAAAAAATGAGGACAAGAAAGAGAGAGAGAGAGAGAGATAAAAATAAAAATTGAGGTAAGTATCCTCGAGTGTAAGCCGTTTTTTCGTCGCGACAAAATTTTCACATGATATACCAGGGGAATTAACAATATTACATATTAATTATCATTTATGATAAAAGAATGAAGAGCAAAAAAAAATAAAAAACAAAATAAATTATATCCTGATGGATCTTTGGGAGATGCCAGATCGCGTCAGACCTCTTGAATCCGTTCGCCTTTAGCCGAGACACTCGTCAATTGCAAAAAAAAAAAAAATTCCATCAGAATTTCGGTACTCGACGATACGGGAAAAGCATGAAAAAAATAATGACACTATAAAGGCTCGGGAACATTGATATAATAGTAAATGGCAAAGTTTTAATAAATTTGTAGAAAAAAAAAAATTTTTCAAGTGTCGCCTTTTTCATATGAAACGATTTTGTTGATTTTCCAAATGCATATTAATTTTTCACAAATCTCCATTTTTCCCAAAAAAAAATTATTTTAAACCAAATTTTCAATAAATTTGCCGCATTATTCATCCTCAAAACGAAACGAACACAGTTCTTTTGACCCTCGCAGAAATGTTTTCCTAAATCGCTATCGGGGATCTGGTCATATAACCAATCGTGTTTCAGCGCATCCAAAGTCCTACGCGATGCAACGAGAGTTGCAATAATAAAAATTTTTTAAAATGACAACAAACGAAGTAGAATACGACTCGCAAATATTACGTCTTCTCATAGGCATATTCGAATATATATGATAGACATATATTTTTTTTATTTATTGCACCTCCTTTAACTTTGATCGAATCTTTAGAGCTTTTTGTTCCCTTTCTTTTGCAATTTCGTTGTTGAATAAATTTGAAGGAATTTCGAGGAAAAAAAATTTCCGTTTATCCAATATCAGGGCGAATATGAAAGATTGAAAATTCCACAAATACGGATTCGAACGACACTTAAATATGAGAAAAAAATGTTCGTCGCGAGTATTCAACGAAGTATAATTATACATTGAGAACGAGCATAATATAGGGGCGTGAAATCTCAAAATGACATGCGACAAACATGACCGTGTTTTTTTTTTTTTTTACAGAATCAAATATACCTATAAATTCGATTCGTAGCAGACGATAATTCCGACCAAACGAGTATCAAATTTCACCACCAGATGTCACATGCCCTTTCCCAGCATAATTTTTCACGCGCAAGTATATATTCACAGCAAAAAAAAATATAAGAAAAGAATATAAATAAGAACGAAAGATGAAGAAAAAAAAAAAAACAAAATGAACAGCGATAATTTTAATATGTATATCAATAATAATAACGATAATGATAGGATTACAGGAACGGTTAGAGCCGATGGGCGCACCATGTCTCATCGCTTATTAGACGCCACCAGAGAACTCCCTCGACTTTTCGTGGCTCCGCATTGAGTCTTATAAAGAAAGTAAGAAAGATTGAGAGAGAGAGAGAGAGAGGGAGAGAATAATTTACATATTTATTGGGGGACCTTAAATCTAATTGTATCTTGAGCATTGAGTCGGAGCGATAAGGGAGAGATGGAGCGCCCAAAACGCTATACTATCCCCATATATACGTATCACTTTTCTTCCCCTCTTCGCGGAGATTAAAAAAAATAAATCACTCGCGTATATATGGAGAAAAATGTTATTTTCCTTACCCCGATTTGTTCGTCGCGTTTATTCTCAACAGATGAGCCAAAAAAAAAGACAAAAAAAAAAGCTTCGTGTCTTTAGAGCGTGTATAAATACGAAAAAATAATTTCTCGACCATTTTCTTTCTCGTCTCATTTATTCCGTGTGTAGAAGTATAACTATAGTCAGAGCGAGGAACGTGATGAGAGAACAAAGATGAGAAAGGAAAAAAAAAAAAAAAACAACGAACAAAAAAAAATCCGTAGAACGTCGAACGAGTCAAACGAGAATAAAAATATAAGCGAACGTTCGACGAAGCAGCAGTTTTTCGTGTTGACGCGGTGTGTCTCTCCCGAAGATACTCTCGATTTTACGACTTCGAAGCACGAAAAAAAGATAACAAAGGTGGACGCGAATGTCCCCCCCCCCCCCCCTCCGTGTCGGTCTATCTCTCGCTGTTCACGCTCGAGTAGTCGCGAAGTAATGCGTCGAGGAAGAGAGATTTCTCGTGACGAGTATATCCACGGGTTAAACCATATCGTATAACGACCAAATGGATTGCCTCGCGTAAGACAAATATCTTTTGTTTTTTTCAAAATTAAGGCGATTTTTTTTCGTTCATTTTCGCATATATAATTCGTAAAAAAAAAAAAACAAAAGCCAAAGAAATAAACGGATGAGAGTAAACAAAAATCTGACGTTTTTTTTTCTGTCATACGACGAATATCACACAATGGATTTTTGTGACTGCGGGAAATGAAGAATATGTATATATATGTATACATACATATAAATAATTTCTATATATATATATGCATATATATATGTATAAATGAATATAATAAACATAAGTAATATAAATTATCAATAATCGTGTCTGAAAAACCATCTACAATGTTTCTGATATAAAATAATAGTCACGAGTCTACGGATAATGATGTTTTATGAATAATTAATAATAATTATATAAAAAAAAAAAAAAAAATTAAAAAAAGGGGAAAAAAAACTCTAGAATAAAAACTAACCGCTGCATCATATGCAAAATCTCTCTCCGAAAAACTTAATAATAATATAATAATTGTAGATTTAATCGAGTACGGTATAATCGTAATATTAATATATATTTTTTTATATATGTATATATATATATGAATGAATATATATATATATATATATATATATATATATAAACAAGGATATTCGTATCTACACTTTGCCTACCCGGGGTAGGCCACAATAGAAGGATTTTCTTTCATTTTTTTTTTTTTTTCAGAGCTCGCATCCATCGATCACCCTCAGATCGGTGTACGAAATTGTGTCGTTTTCTTTTTCTTTGTTATTGGGTTTTTTTTTTTTTGTCTCTCAAGTGTATTCACGCCTTATTTACTGTCCAAACAGCTGGCGACAATCGAAAAAAAAAAAGAAAATAATAAAAATTCCATAGTACTGAGCTCAAAAGTAACAAGTATGACTGTCTATTCTTTTTCAACATCACTTTATGTTTTCTATATTTATATATATTTATATATATATATATATATATGTGTGTATATATATTTATTTTGCATTTTTTTTCGTTTTTCGTCAATTATTGGCAAGAACCTAACTACGTCGATCATACACGCACACACACACACACACACGCGCGAACTCGACCGTGATAGGGACTCGAGAGTGGGCCCAAGTTCACGATATCTGTACTTTGTTTTATTTTTATATTTTCAGCACCATGTGAAATTTGATAATTCAATGTGTAGATTAAGTGTGCTTGGAGTGTACGAAAAGAAGAAAAAAAAAAAAAGGTCATCGAGCGTACCTTTGTTCGATGAAGAAAAATCTTAAGTGCATCGAGTGGTAAAAAAAAAAATTGATTTTCAATTATTGGATTTGAAAATATTAAATAATTGTTGGCGGAAAAAAAAGTGCGTCATTTTTTTTTTTTTTTTTTTTTTTACTGATGAATCAATATCAGCTGTTAGGATACAGGGATTATTTTAATTTAAAAATTAAGCAAATTTCTATGGGTAATGTAAATTTTTTATGAGACAGTTTTTTTTGTGTGTTTATGCTTCATAAATTTATTACGAGAGAATTATCAAAAAAAGACATACAAAATGAAAATTGATTATCAAATTAAATTAAGGGGTAAAATTGCACGTAGAAATTTATTAGATTCTTCATTGTTATTTTTTTACTCGATAAAATTTTATCCCTCTTGAGAGAAACAATGATCTCTGTATCGTGACAGTTGAAATTAATTCAAATGGATTTCGCTCATTGCGGTGCAAAGTATTCTCTGCGGTGCAGGTTTTCACTGAGAAACACAAAATCGACTTTTTCAAAAATGCCATTAATTTTTTTATGGCTTTTTCTTCCCCAAGTATATTCGAGGCATTTCACATCAAGCGTCTAAGCTTTTTTCCTCGATTGTCTCTGTTTTATTTTTACTTCAGAAGTTTTTTTTTTTTTTTTACTCAAATTTGCATTTTTTTGCTCTGTCACTGGGACATTTATATCGCTTTTTTTTCCCCCTTTTTTACATAAAGTTTCCGCGGCAAGATCGACATTCCGATAGTTTTGTAGAAAAAATAAATAAATCAGGATCCACGAATCTTGTTTTTTTCTTTACGCCTAAACTTTCAAAAAAATTTCCATGATTTCTGCGCGCGTTGGCAAAAGTTTTGTGAAAGAGAGAAAACATTTTTTTTTTCCCCAAATCCAACCGACTAAGAACAAAAAAACTTTTAAAAAATTCTGAAAATTCTGAGAAAAAAAAAAATAGCTTCAAAGCTATTTTCCAGTATTAGCCCCGTTGAAAAATTCTGAAAGATCGAAAATTCAGCCTGATCCAGTTGGCAACCAAAAAAAAAAAGCCCCGCGTATCTTCGCACAGAGAGAGAGACCATACCAGCTCAGCCCATCAAATTTTACGGAATTTTTGTTTCTCAAATTGTTCATAGTCCAAAATTGTCAGAAATAAAATTTTCTCAGTCCCGCAAATGACCAAAAAAGAAGGGGGGGGAAAAAAAAACCCCCCTCAAATTTTACCAAAATATGCTCTTGCTATTTATGGAAAAGATTGGCCGACTGAATTGTCGTGTAAAGTCTCGTGCAATTTTTTTCGTTTTTTTTTTCTTCTTCTTCTTCACCAAAGTAATCGTCACTCGAGAGCTCGAAGAATTTATCAAAGTCGTGTTCAGCAGTGTTCGAATACATTGTGTGTATCTTAACGAAATAAAAAAAAAAAAAAAAAAAAAAATTCCGATTATCCTTGAGCCCGACCTCGTCACAACGAAATGTTTTATTACACATCGGTCCTCGGTGTCGTTGACGTATATGCGTGCGTGTGTATATAAGTTTGTGTATGTTTTTTTTTTCAATGATTGTGATTCAAAGGTTCGTTAAACCTCAATTAATTAGAAAAATTAAACTAGTATAACAGCTGTCTGTGTGTGTGTGTGTGTGTGTGTGTATGGGTGTTTTTGTATGTATATATACCTCTTTGTACGTGGATGCGAGTACTGCATGTTGTCGTATCATATTTTTTGTGTACTTTTTTTGTCTGTGTGTATTTTCTCTCTCTCTCTCTCTCTCTCTCTCTCTTCTTTCATTCGTCATTACAGTATTTAAAACGCAGGATGAAAATCTCAAGTCTGAAACACTTAACGCGAGTTTTAAAAAACTAGTTAAAAAATGGCATTATTGCAAGTTGAATTGCAACAGAGATAAATCATTCTTTCTTAAATTTTCTTTTTTTTTTTTTTATCACCATTTCTCCATTCTCTTTCGTTCTTTTTTTCTTCGCTCGTTTCTCCTTCACGCTCCCGTGTCCCTCGTCTGTACGCAGTGACTCGTGAATCGCTCGCAACATTCAGCCGAGTGACCGAAAATTCGATTTGATGAGAAAAAAAAAATTCATGTGTGTGTGTGTGTGTCAGTTTGTTTTTCATATATATATGCACGAATGGACGTACCGGCGAAAACGAGAAAGTCCTCTATGTCGAACACTTGAAAGCCCAAAATAAAAAAAATAAAAATTTTTTGAAATTATTAACTCGCGAGGTTTTTTTTTCGTGGCAAAGTACAGGAATGAAATTTCAAAACGAGAATAATAGCGATATGGAAAAAAATCGAATTTTATGCTCAATAACGTTTTGAAAAGCAATGGCGTTTCGTTCTCTTCGCATATATCAATTTATGTCTTCTTCTTTTCGCTCTTTTTCGGAATATTCGCCAAAGCGTTACACTCCATTAGCATAGAGTGATATATATATATGAGACATTCAATGACAAATCTACCTTTCTGCGACCATCGGCATTTTTTTTCCATTCTTTTCCAAGAAAAAAGAAAAAAAAACACGAAATTTTCAAATTTTTCAATCAACTTGTCAGCGAGGAAGGCTAGCGCACGTATCTTTTGAATTTAGCTTCGAACCGATCCAAGTCTTTGATTTACGCATCGCACATCAAGCTGAGCATAATTTTTCATACCGAATATTTTTCAATCACCGTGCACTTCAATGCCGAAGAAATACTTTTTTTTTTTTTTTCAAAATATAAAAACAAACGGATAAACGAAAAATGAAAAAAAAATTGAAAATTGATACGAGTCATTTCGGCCCTCCAACGCAATAAGAAAGAAAGAAAGGAAAAAAAAAAACGAATTTCCAGTCACAGAGCGTCAATTTGGCATGGAATGTCACATCCATACGTGGGTTGTGTGTGTTTCTGTGTTTATGCAAAATGAAAGGAAAAAAAGACGAAAAAAAAAAAAAAAAAAAGACTTTAACGACGAGAACGTGAGAATTCATCTACAACTCGTTTACACCAAAGACCTTTTGTTTTTTTTTTTTTTTTTTTTATAATAGCTATCTCGCTCATTGAACGCATTATCTCACACACACACACACACAGACACACTTTCTTTCTCTCTCTCTCTCTCTCTCTTTCTCTCTCTCTCTCTCCGTTCTACTTTACGTATATTTGAATTTGCGAGCTCGTTCAAATTGTGATAACAGTAAGTCGTGTCTTTCGCACGCTGCTGTACACCATACATATATTTAATATACAAATATATAGCGATTGCACCGGGTGGGGTATAAGACTTGTTAACCGAATATATATATATATATATATATATATATATATATATATATATATATATATATATGAAAAAATCTGTTTGAGTTTCGTCCTGTATGCGTTTCATTTTTTTTTCCTTCCTTCTCTCTCTTCGTTTCTTTTTTTTTTTTCCCCTTCTCTCATTCTGCGTCACATATTGTTCGTTAATCAGCCACAAAGAGCCCCACGATCACATCGTCAAAGAAATTTTGAATTTACTTCTGGGATTTGACGCTCGGACATTGCGTCTTTTTTATACAACATATATATATATATATATATATATATATATATATATATATATATGTATAAGTTAATGAGTCAATTAGCGTGACAATTTATGACACGGTGTGTGTGTGTGTGTGTGTGTGTGTGTGTGTGTGTGTATTTTTTTGCCTTTTTTTTAGTACTGTATCAAGAGTACCGATAGTAATTGCAGTTTTTTCAATATTAATAAGTATATACCATTCCTAAAATATGATCAAATCACTGCCGCGAGCAGCAATTCCGAGGCACTACGAACAGGCCACAGCAAATATGGCCGCACAATTATTCATCTCCCAAATTCTCTTTCTCTCTCTCTCTCTCTCTCTCTCTCTCTCTCTCTCTCTCTCTCTCTCTCTCTCTCTCTCTCTCTCTCTCTCTGTCTAAAACAATAAGACTATAGAGAAATCGTCTAATACATAATTATAAACTCCGTACCTAGTTTAATTATAATAGATCATCTTGTGTTTTTTTTTATATGTTATATAATGTACAGTAATTAGAGAGATCACACGTCTTAATATAGAAAATTTAAAAGACTATCGTTTCTAGCACGTTAAATGTATGTGTATACGTGTGTGTGTGTGTGTTTTTTTGCTTTTATTTTTATTTCTTTCTCCTCAAACTTCCTTTTCGTCTTTTTTTGTTCGTTTTTCATTTCCCTCTCTTTAAGTATTGCCACGAAATTTTTACGGATGATGATATTATATATATATATATATATATACACATATATATATATATAATCTGATGAGCGGACAGCAAAAAAGATCCTCGAGTTAGATCGAGCCATCGACTATAATCTTCCTTTTTTTTCTCTCTCTTCCTTTCTTCCTCTTTGCTATTTAACTTATACGCTACTCTACAGTGTTCTCAGCCTTCATTTTCCACTTCCCTCCTCATTGTTTGTTTTTGTTCATTATTAATTGTTTTTTTTTTTGTTTCTTATCTAGTTATCAGCACCAATCCGATTTTTTTTTCTCGTTTTGTTTCTGTTTTGTCTCGTCTTTTTTTTTTTTTTTTTAATCTTTCTCCTCCTCCTCCTCTTCTCCTTCTTCCTTAAACCAATCAAAATATTCATATCGCATAGACAGAATTACCTGTTGTGTATAAATATACATTCAAATATTATTATAGCATACAAGAATTAGTCTCGTAATTCTTTTTTCTTTTCTTTGTTTGTTTGTTTGTTCTTTTTTTTTTTTTTTTTTTTTTTTTTTCATCTTTTCGTAAATCTTAAATCATTCGTCAATCCGTTGTGACGCAAGAGCTTCGCGCGTTTCGTTTCTAGCACAGTGGGGAATCCCGTCCGTTTATACTTTTCTACCTTCTTATCATCATCATCATCATTTTCTTTCTATCTCTATCTCATACATACTCCGAAAAACAGTCTCGCTCGCTCGTTCGCACTTGTCCGTTCTCTTTTGTCTCATTTATACTCGCACTTTTTACGATGATATATATATATATATATTTTTTTTTTTCTCTCAATTTTTTCCTCGTACTTTGTCTGCCTCTTCGGGGGGGATTTTTTTTTTCTTCTCTCTTTTCGTCTTATCCGTCATTCGTTATAATATCTGCCAAAAAAACGCTTTTCGTTCTCTAGCCAATTTTGTGTTTGTGTGTGTGTGTGTTTTTTTTTTTCTCTTCTCTCCCCACGGGTAAATAATTCATGTTTTACAATATTTACAGATTCTCTCCTCCCTCTTTCCCATCTTTCATGTTTTTTTTTTGTTTTTTTCTTCTTCTTTCTCCCCCCTCCCCATTTTTCACATACTCGACTTTACTTTTCTACCTCTCGTTCCTTCTTTCCTTTAACATAGGCAAGTTAAATATGGTATCACAATCGTTTCAGTCTGGTCGAAATCGAACATTTTTCAACCCGTTTGAGATGAGTGGGGGAAAAAAAAAAAAAACAAATCAATGATTCGAATGCCTGTGACGTGAGGGTCGTTCCTGATAGCCCCCCCCCCCCACCCCGCGATTGAAAAAACGAGCGAGAAATCTATGCAAAAAAAAAAAAAAATTGAAAATTACTCGCTTGTCGGTCGTGTCTCGAATTGAGCAGAAAAAAAAAAAAAAAAAGAACAGCCCCTCGCACCCCCCCTGTGTAAATATTCTCTCGCGTAACGAGTTGAAACGAAGCAGCCCAACGGCAGACGGACAAAACGGAAAGAAAAGAGGAAGAAAAAAAAAAAAAAACGCTAAAAAACGACGACGAAGAAGAAGAGGAAAGAATTGACAAAAAAAAAAAAAAAAAAAAACGAAAGACCTTCGAAGATCGAGCGTGAGACAAAAAAAAACCATAATCGAAGACAAGATTCCTAGTAAATGCATGATAAATGTCACGGGTAATGTTGCTGCAGTGTCTGACACCTCAGCGACGAGGATGACGTCGACGATGACGACGACGACAACGTCGTCGACGACGATGGTAAATTAACGATCGACGAACCGTTAATATCAACGATTCTCGACGATGATCCGTCCGATCTTTCTCTCATCCCTGTCGTCGACGTTGTTCTCGTCGCTGTCGTCGTAATCGTCCTCGTCCTCGTCGTCGTCGTCGTCGTCGTCGTCGTCGTCGTTAATTCGCCATTACCAACGATACCGGAATTAAAACCGGAACCGAAGCAACCCTGAAACTTCAGGGATATTCCTGCTTGCTAGTAGGCCGCAGGATGAACGGCTAGTCACTGAGGCGGAAGTCCCGTTGGTGGCTTGAATTCGCTAACCCCGCTGCTGCCACCGACGACGACACCGACACCGCCGACGACGCCGCTACCACCACCGCCGCCGCCGCCGCCGCCGCCACTCGTCACAACACCGTTCGACTGTCCAACCGGAAATTGGCTAGCCGATACGGCAGGATGATGATTGAATGCCGGCGCGTAACACTGAGGAAAATATAATTCGGGCTTGACGACGGTCGGCGTGAGGCCCCTCGGTACCGTTACCGGACCCAAAATTCCGCCGACACCGCCGCCCGTTGCATTTGACGATGATCCTTTGCTCTCGCCGTTTGAATTTCTGCGAGCTTTTGACGCGTGCGGATTCATGTGATTGTCGATGTGTTTCTTGACCTCGGGCTCGGTGGCGAAGCGTCGTCTGCAATTCGGCATTGGACAACAAAATGGTCTATCACCCTGATGCGTTCTCGTGTGCTGATCCAATATAGCTTTTTGACGAAAATCCTTACCGCACTGCTGACACTTGTATGGCTTTTCACCGGTGTGTATGCGCAAATGCTGATTCAATATCGTTCGCTGGCGAAAGTTACGACCGCAATAAACGCATCCGTATGGCTTTTCGTTCGTGTGTATTCGCAAATGCTGCGTGAGATGGGACTGCTGGCGAAATCTCTTGCCGCATTCGGGACACGGATATGGCCGTGACTCGATGTGTATGCAGCCGTGCTGGAGCAGGGTGCTCTTTTGCTTGAATTCCTTCTGGCATATCGGGCATCTTACGTACAACGGCATACCGGCTGAGCGTCCGTGCTGTATGACATCCGGAAGACAGGATTTTCCACCTGCGCCGCCTTGCTGCTGCTGCTGCTGCTGCTGCTGCTGCTGCTGCTGCTGTTTTATGTATTGCAATGCGCCGAAACTGCTCGGTCCACCGGCACCAAAGACACCGTGATTGCCGCCTTTCGGATCCTTGAAGTACGCCGGATACTGTATCGAATTGCCATCCGGCGATGGACTGAACGCGCCCGATTGCGTGTCACCGTCGCCGAACGTCGATGCTACCTCCTCTTTGCCCTCTTCCGGCGGGAATGGCACGTCCTGAGGCCAGAGGGTCGGTGTCATGCCGTTCTTGAATATCAGATGCGGACTGACGTCTGCAATTTCAACGGGAAGAAGAGAAAAAAAACGAATGATCAATCGTTTATATGTATATGTATAATATGTGTGTATATATATATATATATATATATATATATATACAGCTTTTTTTGGGGGATTATTCGTCGATAATTGCACCGGGGAAAGGGGAGCGAGTCCTATGGTTTGAACGAAAAGCTCGTGATTTTCATGCCAGCCATGTTCAAAATTTTCGAAAACGTCGAGAAAATATTTAGAAAAAAAAAAAAAAAAAAATATCCGTGTATTGTAAAATCGGTGTCTCTGACTTTCGTCAATTTCAAGCTATAACGGATCCAAACTTTTCATACGAATAGTCCGGGGGACAAGGTCGATTGACATTGAATTTGGCGCGAATTTCTCAATGGATTGAGATTTTGGAAAATTTTTGAAATTTTTTTAAAATACGCGCTCCAACTTTCGTAAACTTGAAGTCATCGAGTCGAAACTTTTAATACAAACGGTTTAGGTTATAAGGATGATCAGCATTGAATTTGGCAAAAATTCCTCGAGCGGTTAAGATTTTCGGAAAATTTTGAATTTTCCTAAAAATGTTTGTACGCGCTTCAACTTTCGTAAATTTGAAGCCATCGAGCCGGAACATTCCATACAAATATTTTCGGTGATGAGGATGTTTAGGATTGAATTTGGCAAGAATTACTCAAGGGGTTAAGATTTTTTTTTAATTTTGAAATTTTCTAAAAATGTTTATACGCGGTCTGAATTTCGTTAATTTGAAGCTGCCGAGGCGAAACTTATTAGACGAATAGTCTAAGGGATAAGGACGAGTAGTATTGAATCTGGCAAGAATTCCTTAAGGATGTATGAGCACAAGGTGGCGGGAAATGAGCGGAAACGTGGGCGCGGGTGAGCGCGGTGAGCGAGGGGCACGCATGAAACAAGAGAGAGTCGGACCGCTCATTATGCGACACACGCGAAAAATTTCCTTAAAATCGATAATTGTATGTCAAAAGGTTCGTTAACCCCCATTTTTTATGGAACGTATGTAATCGTGATAGTTTTCTGAACATTTAACAGTTTTAATATTGATCGTATCTGATCGTGAAAGATACGAATTTCTGTTTCAAAGTTGCGTCAGCCCAGAATTCGTATATGGCGTGGGATAAATATCTTGATTTCACGAATTAATTACTCGCGTAAAGAGTCGTTGACCCACTTTGAAATTTTGCAGGTTTCATCATATACACTTCTGCTACACCATATAAAAAATTCAGATTTTTATATGATCGTGAAGCTAGTGCTCATACATCCTTAAGCCGTCCAGTTTTTAGAAAATTTTTACATTTTCCTAAAAATTTTTGTACGCGCTCCAATTTGAAGCTGTCGAGCCGAAACTTTTTAGAAAAATAGTCTAGGGGATAAGAATGATTGGTATTAAATTTGGCACAAATTCCTTAAGCTATTAAGATTTTGAAATTTTCTAAAAGTCTTTATACGTACTCTAACTTTCGTTAATTTGAAACTGTCGAGCCGAAAGTTTATAGACAAATAGTAAGAATGATTAGTTTCGAATTTGGCAAGAATTCATTGAGCGATTAAGTTTTTAGAAAATTTTGACATTTTCGAAAAATGTCAAACACGCGCTCTAACTTTCGTAAATTTGAAGCTATCGAGCCCGAACTTTTTTTATATAAATAGACCAGGGGATAGAGATGATTGGTATTGAATTTGGCAAGATTTCCTTGAGGGGTTTAAAAATTTAATATAAGCGCCCGATAACTTTTAGAAATTTGAGAACGACGTACAAAAAATTTTTACACATATAAGCTTGGGGCCAAATTCTAGCCAAATAATAAAAAATTTTGGAAAGTTTTAAAAATTTATAGGCGCACTGCTAACTTTCGCAAATTTGAGGATGCCGATCTAAAAATTTTAAAACCAATAGTCCAAGGGACAAATATGTTCGGTATTAATCCTTAACCCTGAAAGGTTTTTTCGTAGAAAATTTTGAAATTTACTAAAAAAATTTAATATAAGCGCCCTATAACTTTTAGAAATTTGAGAACGACGTACAAAAAATTTTTACACATATAAGCTTGGGGCCAAATTCTAGCCAATTCTAATTCATACGAATTAGATAAATTAGCTTTGTGGTATTGGAATTAATGATTTTGGGAGGAACGAAGATGGCAAAATAGCATCTCTTCTAGCACCATCTGTGAATGTTAGAAATTTATTTTGAGGAATTTCAATGGCTCCTATAGTTCAGGGACGAGCCTCTCGTTAGTTCGAAGAAAAAAAAAAAGGATCAGCCTAGTTTTTCCCATGATTTGTTCATCTCCATTTTTATGAAATTCAGATCAGTAAATCGGTGTGTGCATATGTTTATTCCTTGATTCGTGGCGTTGGGAGATAATTTTTGTTTTGCTCTTGGATCCGTGGGGACGAGTCTCGAATGAGAAATATGAGGAAGAAAAGTAACGTAAGTTATTTTTAATCCGCGACGTACTTTCGTAACGATACTTTCATTTTCCAACTTTCATGATTTGGTAGAAACGCGATAACGAGTATGCCAAAAAGATCTATCTAGTTGAAATTATTTCAAAGGACGTGATAGAGCATTTTTCAACATTAACAATATAATTTTTGCCCATGCGAGTTCTGAAATAGACGAACAATTCAAAAATCAATCAAATATGGCGGGCAATGAAAAATACCGTTGACACTCGAGAAGCATCCACTTCCGGTATATTTATTTTGGGGGAGGCGAAAAAATGTACACTGTAGTGCAGATGCGCGTAGAAAAAAAAAACAGAATCAACGAGTGCCTACATATTTTAGGATTTACCGTACAATTCCTTGCAATTTAACCCCTAGGGACTATTCTCATCTTTTAACTTTCCTTTTGATTTTCCGCTCTCGATCAACCGTCGTAGATATCCTGTTAATACGCATGCTCATGGATCTCGAGCATGCGCGCTACGAGCCGTTTAGTGCGAGACGGAAAAAGCCCTGAGCAAACATAGCCTACAACGCTTACGAAAACTCTTGACGCACGTACTACCTTGTCGCGATGATACAATTTTTTTTTTTTTTTTCTTTCGACTGATTCACCACTTTGAGCATGAGCATCAATCAAAATGATCATGAGCAATAATTTTGCGAATGAATTTTACTTTTTTCGTTTCAAAAGAAAAAAAAAAAAAAAATACAGTGAAAATGCCACGCGAGTGGCATTTTTCGCTACATTTGAATCAAATTATTCAGACGGTTAGAAATTAAGTTCAACTTTGACAATTTACGAGCTGAATGAATTTCAGAATTTATTAGATATATTTACAAATCTGGGCACGTTCCAAGAGTCTTGTTACGTTCATGAATTTTAAGGTTATGTACGACGTTTTTTTGTTCCTACGAAAACCTACTTGGATATCGATAGTTACGATTTTTTTTTTTTTTACATCTCAAATATATTTATACTCGATTCGGTCTAAATGTCGCTCTGCATATGAATTCCTTGTATTGCGGGGCTTGAAAAAAATTGATTTGCCCTTTCGACGCTTCGCGTCCAGTAAAAGTGCGTGCGCAAGCGTAAATCGGTGATTGAATTTACAGCGAAAGAAATCTCTCAAATTTTTGGCGAACCAAGAATTCTTTTTGGAGCCCGAATGGTTTGATCCTACAGCGAATCGACGCTAGCTATATCCTCGAGAAAAAGTAAAAGGTGTCCCGCGCGAGTTTGAGATAATTGAAATTTTCGGACAAATTATTCGACAGAGATGATTAAAATTTTCAGGAGTAAAAATCGAAGCATCCGGTCACCGCACAATTGATCTACGGCAAAATCCGACGCTTCGTTTTTGCTCCAAAATTATTGACCATCTTCGAGAGATTTATCGATCCAAAAATTTGCCAAATTATGCTGATCTTTCTACTCGCCTCGGGTTTAGGATAGACTCAACAGTTGCAGCCACTTTAAGCATTTTCGAACATTAATTTACGAATCGGTGTTCACATTATTGCAAATTCAGAATTGAAAAAGTGATCGATGTAACCTAAAAAGTACGCAGAATCGAATTGTTATCATTTAAAAACCTTTTTTGATCATGATAAATAATAAAAAATAGGAAATTATCCTGTAGTTGTCATTTTCACCATTTGTGGCCACAATTGTATTACTTTTGGTCATCCGAAGTACCAGTTGTGGCCACCAAGCTTCGAATTGTGATTGGCCATAAGCTGGCCCACGAATAGAACAATCGCATTTTGATGGTACCACTTTTCGCCACCGCGTATTTTTCAGGTATTTTAGGCTGATAATGTCAGTTTTTTTGTGATTCCAATCCGCAAAATGAGCTTTAACTGATAAAATTTTACATTTTTTATGTGGCGGAATGACTCTGGATAATGAGAAACCGTAGTTTTCTCACCTCGGGGTCCCTTAACGCTTCTGACAAGAAAACTACGCAAACTGCTCTGCGTTGACACATTTCGTCATATTTCGTTGAAATAAATTAGCAGATATTCAATAAAGCAATCAAACATCTTGAATATCGAAATATTACGCTCGATTGAGTGAGCGCAGCCTTGAAACTTTAAGAAATTCGAGGGAAATATGCGGAGTGGCCACAAACGTTACAGCGTGCCGCATCCGGTACGTCTACCCTACCTGTTTTCAAAGCCGATGCTCGGCACGGATGATTAGTAATGTTTTAACTAAAACCCCAAATTTTTTATAAGGCATTTTATTGAGAATTGTACAAAGTATAGGTCGACGAGCAGTTCATTTCACGAAACACATGTCCGATTGGGTCTCGTCGTTCGCAGGCCGTTCTAGTTATCTGAAAAAGAAACGAATGAATTTTTTTTTTTTTTTTTTTCCCCCTTTTCCTTCAATTTGTATCAGCTTGATTTATCGCCCGAAGCTCATTCCGAACAGACGCGAAATATATATTTTAACGAAAATTCTTTGAACCAAACGAAATGGGGAAGCATCTCGAATAACATCGGTATGTCGGAAAGCTTCGAGCGATGGACGATTATTAACGTGATAATTGTGCCGAATTGGAGATCAATCGATGGCGATTTTTTTATGAGAAAAAAAAAAAAAAAAAAAAATACACGCTCTATTCGATCGGTGCATCGCCGTGCGTAGACTCTCGCAGGTCGATCTATACTCTGTACGATTTTCAATAGAATGCCTTGTGAAAATTTGTGGTGTTAGTTCGAACATTAATTAATATCTATGCGAAGCACCCGGCTTTGTAGGTTCAATCTTTTTTTTTTTTTTTTTTTTATTTCAAAAAAAACAAAACATGTTTTCAAAATAAAGAAAAACGTTTTTTTTATTCTCAATTGAAAAAAAAAAAAAAAAAAAAAAACGTCAAAACGGGTGTCTAGCCTAGATCAGCTCCTGTAGCACTTGCGAGGATTCGTCTCTCAATTTGCTAGATCTCTTTCTGCCTCGGAGGGGGGGAAAGAATATAATTTTCACGTGGATTTTTCTACGATATTCCTTGCCTAACGTTATTTCACGTAATCAATGCTGGCAATCTTGCAAAGAATTTGACCCAAAAATCGCAATTAAAAAAAAAATCCGACTGAAAAGTTGATTACTCGGAGTTGAGAAAAAATTACAATAATTTGTCGAAAATCTCTGACGCAGAGTACGCCGTCGCCAAGAAAAATGCATTTTTATAGAAGTCTAAAAAAACAAAAAACATTTCTCCAGCGTTAGCGCAAGATCGACGAATTATTTTTTACTTGCCAAAGTAACCAAAGTTACAGTCGAGTTTTGAAAAAAAAAAAAACGTCTAATTTAGTTTTCTTCGTTACTTGGTTACATTTTTTTTTTTTTTTTTCATACAATCCGCTGGAAAAATAATCATTCGCATTATGGAGTACACATATTCGATAAATGCAGTTATAAATACTTTGGGACATTAAAAAGAAAAAAAAAAGAAAAAAAGAAACAAAATAATCAAAATATTGAAAAAAAAAAGAAGGAATGTTATTTTTTTCGTTCAAAGTAACGAGAGGACACGTGCATATTTTTTTTATTCTCGTTTCATCATTCGAGAGATTGAGGGTCTGATTTTTTTTTTTTGTTTTTTTCTTTTTCTTTTCGTTTCAATGCTGTCGTATATAAATTTTTAGGAAGGAGAAAGCGCGTGAACCAAAGCACGTCGGTACCAAAGCAACGAGACCGTAGAGCGAACCGCAGCTGAGACAGAGCGAGAGAGAAAGAGAGAGCGAGGGCGTATGATGCAATGAAATTATGAGATGCGTTTTACAAGGTTATCCATCACACCCTTGACGATTAAATGTACCATATTTTTCAAGTTAAAAAAAAAAAAAATTTCTATTTTGCCTATTTATCATAAAAATTTATTTTCGATAGAAAAATAAATGAACTACCTCGCGAAACGTTCCGAGTGTTCTTTTGCTCCGAAGAAAAGAAAAAAAAAAAAAACCAAACTGTTGTACTTTTGGAGAAAAAAAAATTGTCCACCCTGTTCGAGAAGTGGAAATTTGAAAAAGGAAAACTTCCGTTCGATTTTTATCTTCAAAGAATTGACCCAATATTAAAAAAAAAAAAAGTCACGAATTCCTCGATATTTTTTTCCCCGTAAATCCGAAATCCAAATTTGACATCCGTTAACGCTTGAAATTTCGTTATTGATTATTTCACCATGTGTCCCAACATTCGGATTAGGCTTGAAAAAAAAACCTGTCCCCGAGTACAAAGAAAAAAAATAACGAAAACAAAAAAATCTTGTTCAATTTTTTTTTTTTGCAAATTTCAAGGGTGTAATAGTCCCCTTTCGATGAATGTCCGAAGATGGAGAGCGATAGATGAGAATCGGGGGAAAAAAATGGGAAGGATTTGTTTTTTTCTGTTGTTTGCTTGGATTTTTCTTCGAATTTTCGAAAAAAAAAAAAGAATCCGGAAAACGTGGTCGTGAGGCTGAGACAATTGCGTCCGAATAAGCGATGGTCTAATATCCGAAAGGCCAAAATTGGTCGTCTTTCTGGCATTAAAGGGTTAGGTACACTTGCAAAGCCAAAAAAAAAACGCTTTTTTTGAGATTTTTTTTTTAAAGACAGTTTTCATTATTCATTGATCAATATTTATCAGTTCAAAAGATACGTATCTCAGGAAGTTACAGTAATTTTTTTATCTCAAAAGAGTGATAAGCAACCGAGTTACAGCCAATCTCCAAGAGGCCCAAAAAAAAAAAGTTGTTTCGCGCTGCGTAACGTAACTCATGACTGGATCATTCGCAACAAACTAAATCGTTGGAATTAGTTAAAAACTATATTCTCTTGTACCTGACGGTGAAACATTTTGAATTTTCGCTTTTTTTTTATACAACCGAAAAATCAACGATTTTTTTTTAGTGAAAAAAAAAAAACATTTTTTACTTTGAACATCCGCCATTTTGTCAAAAAATTATATTTTTATAAAATCTCGCCGTCAAGTACAAGATAATATTTTTTTTAACTAATTCCAACGATTCAGTTTGTTACAAATGATCCAGTCATGAGTTACGTTACGCACCGCGAAACGACATTTTGTTTTTTTTGGGCCTCTGGGAGATTGGCCGTAACTCGGTTGCTTATCACTCTTTTGACATGAAAAAATTACTGCAACTTCTTGAAATGTGTATCTTTTGAACCGGTAAATATTGATCAATGAATAATGAAAACTGTCTTCAAAAAAAAAAATCGCAAAAAAAGCGTTTTTTTTTTGGCCTTGCAAGTGTACCTAACCCTTTAAGAAAAAAAAAAAGTTTTAGAAAAAACCATAAAGTACGCGAAGAAGCCGCGTTGGTAAACCGCGCGCAGCGTCTCGGTCTCGCGAGCCCCGCTACGATTCCTCGACCTTCGCTAACCATGCTCGACCTTGAGAAGGCTTTTATATACATCGGCCATCGCGTATACATCCGCGAAGCCGGTTCTAGCCTCACGACCAACGTGGAATCCGAGAAATATGTTGTCTTGGGGGGGAGGGGGTCAAGAGAACAAGATGGCGAGCGTTAAATTGAGATTCGTGATTGGGATCGCTTGAATGGCAAATATAATTGACGCTGGTAACGTTAACAGAGGAATTGTCAATTTCTACATATTTTGTTTTGTTTCGGTATTAGGCTCCGAATTATTAACAATTGGCACCTCAAAGATTCATAAGAATCATTAGTCCAGTAATTATAGCCAAAAAAAAGTAGGTATACGTCACGCAATCTTCTACAGAATTGATTTCGCTTTTTGGAAAAAATTCAGGGTCGTCCCCCTGAGTGTAAATTCAAGTTGCCAGGACGCTGGGAGTTGAGCTTCAGTCGACATCTTGACAAACACGTTTTATAAAATATCTCGTGAACCGTGCATCGTACGACAAAAATAGTAGAAACCTTTTTTGCAAACAGTGAAATTCTCTACAACTTTTGTTGGAAACTTTTTCCTGCATACTGAATGGTTTTTTTTTTTTTATAGCGCGGCAAACTTTTCTAAACATCCGCATTTTTACTGTTACATCAACCGTTAACGGTAAATTTAGCAATAATCACGCTGGGAAAAGTTTGCTGCGCTATAAATAAAAAACAATGCACTATACAGGAAAAAGTTCCGGATAAAAGTTGTAGAGAATTTTATTGCTTACAAAAAAGTTCTGTACTATTTTTGCCGTACGATGCACGGTTCACGAGATATTTGATAAAACGCGTTTTCCAAGATGGCGGCTTGAGCTCTACCCCTCCCGCGTTCCGCCAATTTGAATTGACACTCGGGGGACACCCCTGAATATTTTTCAAAAGCAAAATAAATTCTGTAGAAGATTGCAGAAAAAATGGCTATAATTACTGGACTACATCGGAAAACCGGAAAATTATACAAGAAAAGTGATTTAGGCAGGCGAACTATCGGTACAGCAAATTATTCACGATGGCATGTTAATTTTTGAGACAATGCCATTTCTCTTATTTTTCACGTACGGAAACAAAAAAAAAATCTCGGATTGTGTTTTTATCCGTCCAGAGGCTAATGGCAAACATTTCCGTAATTAAGGCTCTACAATAATCATTATAACCGCTTTGGTTTTAGAGCTCACGATTTTTAGCCGAAAATCTATGTTCCTGTATTGAATTTTTCAATTTTTTTTTTTTTTGTCAATCAGGACTCTCGATAAAGGTCTCCGGGATTATCTGTTCAAATTTCAAATCATTCCGGTTTCATAGTTTAGAAATGGCATTGATCGAAAAATCAGCGTGCACTGTATGTTTTACCGTCACAGTCGATAGAAATCGGAGCTTTAACTTGCTCTCAGCAAGAAAATAAGATGCCCCATGGCCGTGGACGGAAAAGAAAGAAAATAAAAAAATTTGGAGAGTGCTGAATTTTTATTTCCATTTTCTAGGAGTATAGAATTTTTTTTCCCCCATAATAGAATTTTTCTGTTGCTGATTTTGCGAAAAATGAGTATACTCTGATCACAACTTCGAGCCATGAGAAAATTCAAGTGATCCCCGATTTATATTTCAGCCAAAAATATCGAAAGTGATATTTCATTGATTTGTTTTATTTTTTCTAATATCGTGGCCCTGTGAAAATTTATTGCAAGCAACGACTTTTCTGTGACATTATTATTATTATTTTTATTTGTTTTGTTTCAAAAGTTATCGAAATATAATTTTTTTCACGTAAAATTTAGTTGAATAAAATTTTTTCAAAATACTCATATCCAATAGGACCAAAAAAAAACTTGCAATACGTGCCCGAAATGGGAATATGTAGCTATTATTTTTGATATTTTCGGCTGAAATTAAAAATCCGTGGCAGAATTTTCGATATACTCAATATCGGTGGATAAAAAAAATTCAGCATCGCCGTGAAACTTTTTTTTTACTGGTCTGGTTCCGCATGGGATATTATATTTTTTTTTTTTTTGCTAATTTGCTGCTCAAATAAAAATTGCCAATCCTCCCGGTTAACATTATTATGGTTGGCGAGATTTTTCGATCAACGACCCTCAATATAATGAAAAATAAAACAAAGCAATTCGATCGTACGATCAATTTTACTGGGGGGTTTTTTTTTTTTAATTTGGATTTTCTTTTTTCAAAATCGTTGCTTTCTGTACCAGCAAAATTCCCAACGATTTTCTCGCTCGATCAATCTAGGCTACTTTTCTGAATTACTTTTATTTTACCGTTCTTTGGAAGAAAACGAATTTTTGATGTGGTTTTTTTGTTTCTTCTTCAAATTTAAAAAACGAATCCTATTTCGCTTACCAAAACCATGAGGTCTCAGGGGAGTTAATGTCTTTAGGATGAGGCTTTTGGGACGCAAGCGATATTTACGATAATTTCGAGATAAAATTGTGATAGCAGCGATAAATTGTGAGTTGGAAGATTTATCAACATCCTTCGATCCACTGGTCATTATTTCGGGAAAAAAAAAGACATTCTTAATCCCCCCCTCTTATAACCTGCCATGTTATGACTTTTTTAAAAAATAAAACTGACATACGGTATTTGTAACTCGACTTCGTAATCCAATAATGTCAATTATTATGTAATTAAATACTTCATGAAATGATTGATAAAAAATGATTTACAGAAAGAAAAAAATCAACGAATGCTTTTTTTCTTGGCTGTCCCGATTTATCCCGTCTATTGGGCACACGCGATAACTCTACGGTGACTCGGAATTAACCATTTTCGAGCAGAGATAACTCTCTTGAATAATCCCCCCCAATGATCAATTTTTTTCCCCAACAATTTCCTAAACAAAAATCACCAAAATTATCGTACAATTCGTATCGGTATGAAGAATTTTCCCTCGCTTCGAGTCCGATTCGTAGCAATTATTTCCCATTTTGTAATTTAATTTTAAAAAAAATAACGAAAAACAAACGATTTCATAAATATATCCTCAACGAGGATATATATATATATTTATGAAATTTTAACAGCGAACGACTCGCGAGCTTTTATATTTTAAAAGACTTGCCCGAGTGAATGATTTTCATAACGTCGGTGCATTCACGATACCCCTCGAATCCTCGTTGGCACGATAATTAAAAAATTTTCGCAGCTCAAAACCCCTCCCAGCCAGATTAGCGAAAGAAAGC